>OENM01003471.1:0-10006 GCA_900239745.1 Rotaria magnacalcarata | reverse complement strand
TTCAATTGTTTCAATATCAATATATATCCTACATCAATAAAATATTTTCCATGTTTGATTCCGAGGAATTGATAACGTGTACACCGTATTGTTCCTTCAGAAAATTGACCAGTTGGGATGAAGCAAGATGCTTTCTTGGGAGGGTGATAATGGGCGTTCAACTTTGCTTACTCCACCGTGTCGCACAGAATGAGAATACCGTGCTAGCGACTTAGTCATCAAATTCAAGGAGAATAGAATGTTCACAGAAAGACAATAAATTTAACAATACGATTGTCGACCTTTCTTCGTTTTACTTGTGCTTAAATACCACTTACTCGATCTAGTCCCACTGTAATCATTTTGAGACAATTAACCCCCATTTTTAATAACACCAATACTGAAATACTCTATAAACAATAATTCACTGCAATGGATGAAATGCTAGGTATTCATTCTTATAAATCAAGCTCTAGTATATTCAGGAAATCATAGATCTAGAATCTATTTTTTTCTGAAGCACCCTAGATTCAAGGATGAATTTCTCAATTATTTTTTGTTTCAGCTTGATCAAGTGAAAAACGTTGAATCAAGATAAATATATTTACTCCACACCAACATTAGTATTCTCCATATAGAGCTGAATAATCAACAAGTAACATGGAAAATATTTTATTGATGTAGGATATATATTGATATTGAAACAATTGAAAAATATCTTATTGAGGTTGAGAAGAATAGAAGTATTCAAAAGAAATAGTTAAATCGGTGAGATCCATACATTCTTATAAAAGAAGAGTTCAACAAGTTGTATTGAAGAAGAAAAAAATGAAAATAAAATAGTGTAATAATGATTTTGGCACATTACAACCATAATGTGATATGAAAGAAAACGTGATGTGTTGTAAACTTTGGCAATCTCTTCCCTCCACTAGTCGAGGTCTGCTCGAATTGAAATTTTCAGATCATTTCATGCAGTCGTTTCTATAAAAATTCTCAGATTGGAACTGAAATTTAACCAGAAACTGCAGTGGAAAAACATTTCGGGCGTCTAGCGGACAAGAATCAAACTCGAGTGAAAACCTACATACACCAGAAGATAGAGCAATTGACGTTCTACAAAACTTACTATACCGATTTGCAGCCGAATTCGGAAGGGGTCTGCTATTGTGAGTTAATCTTTTTCTGGAGCAAAATCCAGTGCAATGATAAAAAAAACTATCTTTTTCTTCTAGAATAGAGCCATTTTGTTTGTTTAGTGTTCGATAGAGCTGAGCTTGGGCTATCCGAATATATATAGTTTGTTGTTTTGAATGTTAAAGTAAGGGAGATAACGTTCTCACAATAAATAGAATTTTATATTCTTTGTATTATTTTTCGAAAATTCGCAAAATCGTATTTAGGCTAATTTTAACCGAAGCCCATATGCTAGCCTATACTTATTTAATACCAAAATGAGCAGCTCACTGAGCTATGTAAATCATGAAAGTTTCAGGCAATTTAAAGAAAATCGTGTAGATAGTGGTACGTTTCCCATGGATTCACTCGAATGAAATAGAAAAATCGGAGAGAACACAAATCTTCTTTTTTCCCCCTGATTTATCAATAATTTACTTTAACAATATCATGCATGATAGAATGTTTAAACATGGTATCAAGTTTTATTTCATCATTTTCAAGAATATCCTAATTAAGAAAATGAATAATTAAAATATTATTTTTAGTTTTTGAATTTCAAACCTGTAAACTTCCTTTAGGACAATATTCAGTAACAATATATTGATGTTTTGGATCAATACAAATGCCAATAAAGCGAGCTATATGATCATGAGTTAAATCTTGCATCTAAATGTATAAATTGAATTTATTTCAAATGTTTTATTATTATTTTTTATACTAAACCGCTTTGACTTCTAATTGTAATGCACGTGTTGTTTCTAATTTTGTTTTATAAAAACGTTTAAGTGCAACAAGAGATGACTTAGAAATAAAAATAAAAACAATTTATTTTTAACTAATTAAAATGTTTTTATCTTACCTTATAAAATGCTGTTTTTGTAAATGTTTGTCTTGTACGAACGTCTGTGTCACTATCATCAGAATGATTACTTGAAAAAGAACTTCGCTAGAAAATAAATATAATTATACGAAAAAAAATATTATTATTAAACATGAAAATAAATAACCTTTTGAGAAAGTGAAAGTTTATGAAATGATGGTGTGGCAACACTATTATGTAATAATGTTCGTCCAGATAATTCTTCCCATTTAATTAACCATTGCATCGATTTTAATTCGGCTTCAAATTTTGCTCGTCTAAATATTTTTTGTTTATTAATTAGAAAAAATCCTTTTTTTTCTTTTACCGATATAAAATAAATCCAAGAATAAGAAGAAGAACAATAATTGACAAAAGACCAATTATAATCCAACCCCATATTGGAATAAGAGCTAAAATATTATTGCAACAATATTTTTAATTAAAATAAAAAGAAATTCACAAACTATTTTTAGGACATTTTAAATTATTAAAACCACAACGTGGACTATCAGGGATAAATGTTGAATTTCTATCAATAAAATAAATAAGACGAGATTTATTTAACCATTGTAGTTGATTATTTTCAATTGAATATGGTTCTGCTGGATAAGCAAGAACAGCCTTTAAGGAGAAGAAAAAAGAATTACTCAATTTAATTACTATATAATTTTAAATTTATTGTATCTAAAGTAAATCCTATAGAAAAGTTACTTTTAATTCTTCTGTA
The DNA here is from genome assembly GCA_900239745.1 of Rotaria magnacalcarata. Lineage (NCBI taxonomy): Eukaryota > Metazoa > Rotifera > Eurotatoria > Philodinida > Philodinidae > Rotaria > Rotaria magnacalcarata. The sequence continues at coordinate 7,259 of OENM01003471.1, read as the reverse complement.
TCTGGATCCAAATCAAAAACAGTATAACCAATATCAATTCGATCACAAATTTGATTCATTGTTATATTTTTATTAATACCTTCAATTGATCGATTACAAATCATTGTTTTAAGTGTATCTGCATCTAGTCGTCGATTTGTTTTTGTTTCATTATTATTAATTAATTCTTCAGAATTTCTATATAAATAATGACTTTTTAATGCTTTAAAATAAGTTACGACTGCATCATAGAAATTAGTTTCATCTGTTCCAATCTAAATTAAACAAGGAGAATTTTCTTTTTCTTTTTAAAAATTTAACGATAATAAGAACAAAAGAATTATTATTATCATTATCATGCATAGAGGAAGACTATTTCTATGTGATTATATGTCCTGAAAGAGAGATCAAATCAAACATCTCTCATACTCACTATTATCGATGATATCTAATGAAAAGAAAATTTTTTTAAAAGCTAAATTTTTTTTCTTCGATATTAAATAAGAAAAACAAAACAAAAAACAAATCTACGAAGAATTGTGAAGAAAAATAAACTAACATACTGTTTCATGTATTAATTGTTTTGTTCGATTTCTCTGCCGTGCAAACTCAACAATATTATCAGCAAATTGACGAAAACGTTCACCTGTATAAAGACGTTGTCGAACAAAAAGTACAGTTTCAAATGCACGATGAGCATTTTCATTTATTTGATTATTTGTTTCATTTGGATCATACCAAGGTTTTCTTACAGATAAACTTTTTTCATCGGTACTTTAAAAATAAAAATAAAAATAATTTAATGAAACAAAACAAAACAAAACAAAACAAAATAAAACAAAAATTGCTTCATCTACTTTTCTTGTGTTAAAACTGTATCAAGATAAATAAAAACATATTCTCCATTTACAAAACCAAGTTTATGAGCTGTTAATATAGCCGATCGAAATGTTTGAGGATTAACACACCATAAAGATACTAAAACATAAGAAAAAATCTAGTTTTTCTAAGTAAACATTTATGTTTTACCTGATGCATTGTTACTAATAAAATCAATAAATATTGACTTAAAATTATCTTTTATATCATGATTTGTTATTTTTCTGTTATCTGAACGAATTTGATTTGATGCAAATGTATGTGCTATTGGTCTTAATAATACTTGACATTCATGCCAAGGTTTAGGATTATCTTCATAGAGAAATTTAACAAATGACCATTTATAATATTGAAATAGTTTTACAAGTAATGTACCTAAAAATAATCGATTACACTCTATTTCAATTTTAATCATTCACACAGATTATTTTTTTCATTAATACATCTTTTTTTTACTACAAGTAATTTATTTTGAAAAATATTCGAATCTATCTCAATGTATGTATAGATCGACAGTTCTCCAATGAAAATAAACTATAAGGAATTCAAAAAACAAATGATCTTATTCTTTTCTTTTTCTTTTTTTAAATAATGATAACTTATTCGATGAAATATTTACAAGTGAGGATAATAAGCAGATAAGCTTAGCGGAACTAACATTTAATTATATCTCAAAAGACTAAAAACTATTCATTTAGTTTTTTTCTCAGCTAAAAATAATAATCTTGTTACTAATTATTTATTTTAATAACGACAATTATTTTTCGAATTTACAAAAATATTAAATTAAAAAATATTTCCGATTAGAATTAAATTTGATAAATACAATATGATAAAGAAAATCTCTATGATTGAAATCCTTATTAGTTTAGTAGTAACATTAGATATACAGAATAGAATCAGTTAATTGATAAATCAACAAATATTTAAAAATCAACAAATATTTATTGTGATTTTTAATTTATCGCCTATTAACATTATTGAAAACAAAGAATTTCTATTATAGATAACCTTGAATTATATTGAATAAATAAATATATTTTTGTCTTTTTTTTCTTCAAATTTTACATAGAACGTAATTAACTTATCTTCTTTCTGATAAAATATTCATTGAGATACGTATATTATTAGAATTTTCTTTTTGATTTTCGTCAAATAATATTATTATAACAGACTTATCTTACCAAGTTCGTCTGTTCTATATCCAAATCTAAATAATGTTGAATACATTGTTTGTCTTTGTAAAGTAAATTCATTGGATACAGCTCCCATTGTAATAAGAGGAATATTTTGAAAATGAAGAAGACGAGCAACAGGTGCTACTGCCAAATCTTAAAAATAAAAAATAAATAAATAAATAATTGAAACAGATTAAAAATTCTTTACCACAAAATGGTCCAAATACAACATCAGGAATAGTTGAAAGCATCGTTTTAACAAGTACATGAGGTGCTAAAGATATTGAACAATTTGAATCTGTTACTTTGAAATTAATATGAAGCCAATTTGATATTTGATAATGATGAACAATATATTCATAGACAATTAATAATGATTTTAAATTTGGTATAAAATAATCAATATCGGGAAACATCATTAATATAGTTATATTTTCCTTTTTTTTCGTTGTTTCTAAAGATGTTTCAATAGTTTTTTCTTCCATACTTGATATTGAACAATTGAATGACGGAAAAAGAAGAAAAATAATAAATAGAATAATTTTTGATTTCTTCATTAGCCACCATATGCAATCAATTATTCATTTTTGTTTTCTTTTATAACTATTTTATTAAAATAAAATAGAGAAAAAGAAGCATATTTATTATAATAACTTACTTGTGTGTATTTCCAATAAGTTTCATCAATCGTTTCTCATTATTTTATTTGTCTCTATTTTCAATCAAAATAGTGAAGAAAAATATAAAATCTATGTAAGTAAAAAATAAAAAAATTAAATAAGAAAGAAACAAGTCAAGAGATAATAGACGGATGTTTTCTCTCCTAAATTGAATAATTATCTTTCTTGACCAAGAACGATGATGATGATGATGATGATCAAATAAGGATGTTGAAATCATTTTTCTAAGTGACAATAACAAGAGACGAACCCAACAACGAGAAACGTTTCTTTTATTTTTTTCTCTCTATTAGAATTATTCTAGTGGTTGTCGAATCGAGCTCGACAAGACACTCAAATATATACACGCAATAGTTACTCATTAAAAATAGAAACTGAATATTAATTCAACTTGTTTTATCAATAGAAGAAATCAATATTAACATAGATTAGAATATTTATTTATCTCTTTATTTATTTTACATAATTGAAAATAAATATGATCATCATTTTATTTATTTATTTTTCTTCATTAATTTTAGTTCATATAATATAATAGAATATCATTTAGATATATTCTTCATAGTTTCAATAATCTCATCGTATTAAAATAATCTAAATAAATAGTATCTTGATGAACATCTATTCATTTATTTTACATTAGCACTGTAAAACTACTAGAAAATGTTTATTATCTACAGATATATCTACTTTCGTACCTATAGAATGGTCTGAAGAGAAGAAGAAAAAAAGTAAGAAAACTACGACAGAGTTTATCTGATTGATTGTTCTAATAATAGAAGAATGTCTTGATTAGAAATGCAACAAATACTAAAGAACTACGAGTTCCATTTACATATGAAGACAGAAATTTTTGAAGGAGATGATTAATTGAAAGTCATTTGAGATTAGTTTCAATTATGCAAAAAGAAAAAAGCATCAAGACAAACAGTGTCCTACCAGGAAAAAATATGTGAAGAAACAATAAATCAAAGAACACGCAAAATCATAGAAGGATATCATTTAATTAACGATCCCATACTATTAGTGGAGTTTCTAATATGACAACAATAATAATAATAATAATAATAATAACAACAGCTAACATTCGAAAAAAGACAAGCTTTTATATATTAAAAAAGAATAGTTGTTTCCTCGTTCTTCTTGTTTTTTTTTGCCGATCTGCATTTCTATCTCCTCTTCTTCCTCTTCGTCAACAGCATCAGCATCTTCATCTTCATCTTCATCTTTTTTTCTTTTTCTTTTATCATTTGGTTCGCAACTTGAGAATAAAACAAGAAAATATCCTATCATACTTACTCAAATTTCTACTTATACTCAAAATAATCGGTTTACTCTAATCATGTGAAAATACTCTATCGATTATATTTATAAGCGACGATGTAAACAAGAGAATAGAATAAATAACTATTAGATTTATTAACTATACGAGTAGCTAAAAATAAATTCAACAGTATTTACTTGAATGGCACAATAAGATTTCTTCCTATTATTTACATTAGTTCCAATACGAAACATTTAATATGTCACGTTTTACTTTCTTTTTTTCTTCTCTTCTTTTTTTTATGTAACAATATCATTCAAATTAAGATTTTCTCAATAAAAACTCAATAAAAAGAAAGATTATTAAAAGAACATGGAGAAACAATTTTACATCTAATAGTTTCATTATTGAATCAAATTAGAAATCTAGCCTCTAGTATGAGATTGTTCTCATACATTTATGTCAATCGAATGCAGAAAAGAGAATTGTAAATATTCAATTAATTATCTTCGTTTATAATGCTTCATAGAACAATCTTATCAATATGCACATAGATGAACAAATTCTTTTCTTTTTTTCTTTATTTCAATATAAAAATTATTTTAGATTTGAATGTTTATTTCTTTTCTTTTTCTATTAAAATAATTTCAATTAGACTAATTATAATATTCATCTTTATCTAATGTAAATGAATAATAAGACAATAAAAAATGTCTCGACATCCTTTTTTCTAAAGTATTATTTGTTTCAAATAAATAGTCGTACCATTTATTCAAATTATTAGTTTAGATGAAAAGACGAAAGAAATGATCAAAACAATAGATCAAATAAAATAAAATTGAAATTATAGATAAATATAAAGACATGGTCGAATGCTCTCGGTCATCATCAAGAGAATAGAACAAGGTCATTCGACGAGAGATATACAGTTCAAACAAATAAAAAACAAAATAAGATGATCAACGAACAACAAGAAGAACAAGACGACGATATAAGTTTTTATGTTAAAAAAAATGAATCGGCTATATTAAAATCAGTTTCAGGTTCAAAATCATATGGAAATCATGCAGATGAACGAATTAAAATTAATCGAGAAACATCAATCGGTAATAAAGAAAGAGAGAGAGAAATCTTTTGATTTCAATAAAAGATTTTAAAAAAGAATATTTCTTGAAATTTTTCTAAATAAAGATGAATATCATCAATCACGTGTACGTCGACCAAGTATTGTCATTCGAGAACATCAATTAGGAAATTATCCAATAAATTATGATCCATCACCAGAAATAATTCGAAAAAAACATGAAGATTATTATGAACCTATCGTATATAAACAACAAATTGCCGTTCGATATTTATGTCCACCAACTCCACCACCACCAGCTCCATTAATTATTCGAGAAATTCGACCAATTCAACCATTGCCATTGCCACCTAGTTCGACAGATGAATTCGTTTTATTATATTATATATTTTGCTATCTTTTTTTTCCAGTTATTATTCGACAACTACCACCACCACCAATTACTCCACCACCAATAATCATTCGAGAACGACCACCAATTCCACCATCTTTTACAACACCTCAGGTATAAATCATTTGTTTTGATAATGAGATATTTTATAGTTTTATTGATAAAAGATTATTTATAAACGTATTTCACCAATTCAACAATTAGAACGTCGTGTTATTATTGAACGTCTACCTCCAATGCCTGCTAAACCTCCTGATATTATTGTTGAACGTTGGCTTCCATATAAAAAACAAAAACGAAAAGTTATTTATGAAAGAGCATTAACAAATAATGATCATTTAATATCATCTAATAATAAACAAACAAAGAATAATTTCATCATGCAATACGTAAATCCATCAGTTGAAATAGAGAAACAAATACAATCATTAAATATAACAGATTCGAATCAATTTGAACAAGATAATATTTCAAATAAATCTTCTTCGAAAAATATCGGTAAACTGATTTATATAATTTTTATTTTACATTATTGAAATATTTTTCTAGAATCTATCTATCATAATTATGTATCATTACAAAATTGAACATCGATTCAATTGCAATCTTTATGATTTTGTCTTTTAATTAATTGATTAAATTCAAAATAAAAACAAAAAATAACAAGTCTAATTAAAGACTTGAAAAAATAAAGAATTTTTTTCTTAATAAACTAATAAAATATAGATAATACAGTTTCCGAAGAAACTGCTGTACTGCTATTACATAGGAATGCTCATATTGAATCCATCACACACATAAAAAATATAGTAATTTAAATTGACGAATATATTTAAAGTTAAGTTTAAAGTAAATTTCAATAAACATCAATAACAGAATCATGTCAAATAGTGCTTTTCTGTATTTGACTGCGACTATTGAGAGAATCAAAATTAGTTTGAAAATAACCGGAAATTTTATTTCAACTGAACTGGCACATACAATTGGATTTCCTGACTCAACTAGTAAAAACAATCGATCATACAAATTGACTAATTCATTTATAGAATTTTACCGAGACTAGGGGTGCACCAGCTCCAGCTCGAAAGTTCAGCTGAGCTGAGCGAAAGAGCTGTTCGAACGTTCATTTCGGTAGGAGCTGAACTTCTTCAACAGCTCGTTTCGAAAGAGCTGATCTGATCGAACAGCTCTTGTTCCCTCGACTTTGGAGAGGATATATACGAAATAAACTCAGTTACTTGCTTGCTTGAGTAGCCAATCAGAGTCGAGATTTTTTATCTTAAGGCGTTTCCATGTTTTGATGACAGATCCGTACAGGCTATCGGGGTCGGAGATTCCGAATTCGGCAACGGTTTTTTGACCTGCACTCCCATTGGTCAGAGACTAGGCCAATCAAAAACGATATTTTTTATCTTGAGGTTTTTCCACGTTCTAATGACAGATCCGTATAAGTTATCGGGGTCGGGGAATTCGAATTTGGCAACGGTTTTTCCACCTGCACTCTCATTGGTCCGAAACAAGACCAATCAGAATCGAGATTTTTTTATCTTAAGGCGTTTCTATGTTTTGATGATAGATCCGTATAGGTTATCGGGGTCGGAGAATCCGAATTTGGCAACGGTTTTTCGATATGCGCTCTGATTGGTCCGAAACAAGACCATTCAAAATCGAGATTTTTTTTCATCATAGGTTTTTCGGTGTTCTGATGACACTTTCGTATAGTTTTTATCGATTGCGGAAGCTGGATCTGTGATTAGTTTTCTGAAATGTTCATTTCGAAATTTTTTTTACAGGAAAGAAAGAC
>OENM01003469.1:0-10009 GCA_900239745.1 Rotaria magnacalcarata | reverse complement strand
TTATGAAAAGTGTAAAAACTTTTTTTCGATCGATTGCCCAGAAGGGATATTAATTTTTCTTGTATTCGTGTTAAATTAGACGTGCTAGTTTTGATAAAATCAAAAATGAAATGTGAATTTTTTTATAAAGAATTAATGTGTGACTAAACTTTTCTCCGATAGGTTATCATCTGTTATTCGTCGTTTAGTGCTGAGACACTATTTTTTTTCTGTTGCTATTTGTGACATGTAAAACTAATCTGACTATAAAAGTTAGAAAAGGAAAACGTTCTAGGTATCGTTTATGCACTAGATTAGATTTTCTGTACGCTATGAATTACTAAGTTGTTCTTTTCTAATTTCTGCCGAAAAATGTATTCGAATTCGTTAAGTAAATGATTGATTGTTTCGAAGAGCTATGTTATCATTTTTTTATGTTCTATATCAATGATATTTTAATGAGATCAGTACATGGGAAAATGCGTGATTGATAATGTCTGTATTAAGAATTCTATGAAGCTTTACTTGCTAAATTTGTTTTCTGTGCTGTGAAAAATATTGATGTATACTAATTTAAAAGTGTGAAAATACTATTTTGTCTAACTCGTTCCTGTTGTATCATGTTCGTTGTACGCTATTAATGTAATGCATATTGTACGTGCTTAAAAATGAAGAAAAAGTGTTCTAAAAAGTTCGTTCGTCGTAAATTGTTAACTTCGTATATTATGATAATGCCGTTTATCTGTGAAGGTTGCACCCGATTTGATTATCAGTTTATGTGTTTATATCGTGCGTATTGCACGTAACTGTGAAAAAGTTCAAATGATGAACTGATTTTTTTGTTATTATGTGTTCGTGTCGTTCCTTTTCCTTCTCTTCGTGTATCTCTTTTTCATTTTCCCTTCTTTTTGATATTGTAAAGACGCTCAGGAGCGCGTCTGATTTGAGTGGGAGGGTGTGCCGATATTGATGGCATGCTTCGATGATTCTCGTTCCTCTTCCTTCTGTTCTCTTTCCATTGTGATAATATACATCTCTCCTGTCTCTCTTCTATCTCTCTCCTATATATACGTATGTTATGTATGAAGTTGTTACACTCTGGATATGTGAAGAAGCAAATAAACATCATTGTCGAGAGTGGCTGTAAGCTACTCCACCTCTATCCAGTTTGTCCTAACGATATAAATCAAACAGGGTCTCTTATTTATCGTTACAGGTGTATTGTGTCATCTGCACATCTCTAGTCGTGCATTTCCTTTAGTTACATTCCCTTATATACGCGAGAGCGATCACGCTTGAGCGGATATAGACAAAGAGGGAACGGTCACGCAATAGAACAATGAGAATTCATCAGGTCAATGCACAAACATAGGATACAGCGAAGAGGATAAAGTACACAAAGTGAGCCGTAACGGTAAATACCGTTACACTGATGAAATCTGCTGAACTTAGAATAGTTCTGAAAGGAGACCACGGAACGTTTTTCACTCTACGGAACTTAAAATCGTTCGGTGGAGAAATGCGGAACTATTAAGGTTCGGTAGAGTACCGATTTTTTTTAGAGTGTAGTGCTTTGGTCAAAACGACTGACAATATTAATCATCGTTCGACCAAGGGACAGTTGGTCGTGATGAATACGTAGAAAATGTTCAACAAATATAATCAGGTTCCGAAAATAAATTACCTGTAAAATTATGACTATTTCACTTCTTCGACGAAAAATCTCGCGTCCACCACTTTACACAGCATTGATGCCAGGACTGATGTTCATGATTCATACATAAACATCAATGATTGCTGAATAACTCAGATTTAAATTAACTTTGTTATTCTATTTCTTAGCGAATCAGCGTACCGTATTGACCTAGAGAGAGTAACATCGAAAGAAAAATACTCATCGAAAAGTTGAGATTATCAGTGAAGAAAGTTCGACAAATTTCTGTTTTAACAGCCTTACACATTTTGAACTATTCGGTTTAATGTGTTTTGAAAAAGGGTGAATTTTATTTATACGAATAAAAATGAATCATCTTACAGAGCTTGAAATCATCAGTCTTATTTTTAAAAAATCATTTCAAACTGATGAGAAATAATGTGAATATTGATAGGATACTAAGGGAACCATTCGTTTTAGGACATACGATCTATTTTCAACCACGTTTACCATTAATAAATTAGTGGACTTTAGCTAATGAATTTGAATTGACTATGTTTTGTTTATTACATAGATCCATTGAAAATATTTGAGCAGTAAATAGAATTCATTTAGTTTCTTGATCTAGCTGTGTAATAAATTATTTTATAGAACGTGTGGAATAGCACTTTTCAATTCATTGTTTTTCTTGTTTCTATTCCATTTTAATGTTTTGGAATGGATTGTTTTGACAACTAATTTTAATGTGTTTACATAAATAATGAATTAAAGTATTTTGCGTAGATTGCATCATCATGTAAGTGTATTCGTTCTGTTTCTATTGTAATTAAGGCAATGCAATGAAATGTTCATTATTGTGAAACGACGATGATATGGGTAGAGTTTCATCATTTGACACCACACTATAATATGTAACAAATATTCAACAATCGTTTTTCTTTACATGAAACTAATAAATTCATAGAGCATAGCTAGGTTTCATGCTTCAGTTCGAGATAGTTATACTGATGAACTTTCTTTTACTTTTGTGATTGTGCAAATGATTTCTGAAATTTTAGCTCCTCCAGAAGATCCTGAAGAAACAACAACGAAAACGGATAGCATTATTTTCCCATTCAAAAATACACTGAAGTTATATTTGTACAACGGTCAAGGGAACAAGTTTTGGAGCTTTTTCGAACAGAAGACAAATCTAAAACGTGAACAAACCGTTCTACGTATTCGATCGCCTTTGTATTTTCACTTTCTTTATTATTTTGTTTGTTGAGGTTTTCTTGGTTTTCTTACAATCTATTTGGCATACGGGTGGAATAGTGATTTTATTTGTAATCTCATTGGATTTCTGTATCCTGTATATGCTTCGTAAGTCCAAGTGTTTTCTGAATTTTCAATTAATGACTATCACTTATCGTAGCCATGACTTTTCCTTTGACTATTAGTTTCCCATGTCGCACATTTATTTGCACTACCGCCGGTATACTGCGGTATCTGTAAAAACCGGCGGTATACCACCGGTATACCAACGGTTCTGGTAAAGACCGCGGTATACCGGCGGTCAAAAATGAACCAGCGGTATACCGGCGGTCAAAGATGAACTGGCGGTATACCAACGGTATTTTTATCGCTTCAAAAACTAATGAAAATTCAATTGCAGATTAGCAAATGTTTTTTTTATAAATATTTCTTGTTCAATTTGTTCTTTAAATGAGACTGGAACCAACTTCATCAGAAAATGTTTTTATATCGAAGATGTCTCTTTAACATAATGTGATTGGGCTAGATTGTTTATTGTAATCCTCGCTTTGTGTATTCTTTTGTTTAAGTTACTTTTCTTGAATCTAACTGAATTTGCGTTTCTTTTTTTTATAGAAATTTAGAAATACACTTTTGCTATAATATTTTTGTTTAGATGTATTCACATATCGGTTATTCACGAAAAGTCATTCGCCAGAGATTACGACGTCAGCAACAGCAACAAACAATGCGTCGTATGCTTTCTCCAATCGATTCGCAGTCCGATAATAGTATGCAATTCGATGAGCAACTGACAGCTGCAACTACAAGTACAACTACATCTTCTTTTTCACAGTTACATGAGCCAATCGATTATCAAGCTGACGAACACGATAATATCAATATTGGTATAAATGATTTTCCTGATGAATCTCCACCTTTATTTTCAGGTTCATCTATTACTACTGCTGCAGCGACTAATCGTATAATGAAATTTTCATTATATGCAAATCTCGACAAATTGAAATCTAAAAAATTACTCCAGTTGATTAAATCACTTTTACCAAGTCCAAATCATCTACTTACTTCACACAAACAAATATTGAAACAATGTGGTCGTACAACGATGTTTACAGCTCAACATTATTGTGTGCATTGCTCGGATATTGCATCTAGCTTGAAACTTGGGGGTAAAATGTGTTCAAGTATTAATTGTATTGGCTCGCAGAGGACATTACAAACCCATGAACTAACTGAAGTTGTTACTGTTAATATTCGTTCACGTTTAGAATCAATTTTATCATGCAACATTGAAGTACTTACTGGTAAAACAAATCATCTATTTCCATCCGGTGATATATCTCGTTTTAAATATTATCGGCTAAACACCATGAACAAAGAAAATGACAATGTCATTAGTCTGATTTTGCACGCTGACGGCGCTCCTTTAATACGCAGTACAAAGCAAAGTCTATGGCCATGTTATGCTTCTATTATTGAACTACCACCTCCAATACGTGAATATAAAAGCAACATATTAACTTTGGCTCTTTGGGCTAGTCGTAAAAAGCCTGATCCTGATATTTTTTTAGATTTCATGATGCATCAATTGCGTGCTTTGATCGAACGTGGTACATCTATCTTTATTGATCATATTGAATATCGATTTCTTATACGTATACAATGTTTTATTGCTGATTTGCCAGCGAAGGCGTTACTATTAAAAACAATCAATTTCAATGGTAGAAATGCTTGTACTTATTGTTTGTCGCCTGGTATGTTTCTTTTTTTATTCAATTTGACCATCATTCTCACTTAGATATTGTTTTTTTCATCTATCCTAGGACAATATAATAATAATCTTCGAACAATGCTTTATCCGTATACATTGAATAATTATCAAACCCGTAATCATGATGATTTCGTACGTGCAGCCAAACGTGTTGCAACTGATGCTAAAACAAATGGAAAACAAGTATTCATTAATGGTATTAAAGGATATTCTCCTTTGCTTGATATTCTTCATTATCCATTTTCAATCATCTATGACTATATGCATCTAATCTGTATTGGTCACGTGCCAACGCTGATTCGACGTTGGCGACAAAGTGAAAATAAAGCTGATTTGGCTTTGGTCGACAAAAAACTTGAAGAGTTACATTTGCCACATAATTGTAGCATTAAATTTAAACATGTAAGTAAATATTTTACTCTCTTTGTAACAAGATTTAGGACGCTTGGCCTCATTTGAAGATCTCATGAAACAAACAATCTTTCTTCACCAAACGTTCAACGCTCTATTCTATCGAAAAAAATTGAAATCTTTTACTTCATGTTTAGAATCTCACGACGACCAGTATATTAACTGCTAGAATCCTGATCAAAATGGTTTTTATAATAGACTAGATTGAATGGCTTCAATATCCGACTTTTTAAAAATTATTCTTGTTCTTATGAAATTCTATATATATTCGCTATCGTTAAAACGAGATCGATTCATTATTAAACTAAACAAGTGTGTTTTGAGCTTAGGTTATAACTTGATACTAACTGCGTTATTATTTTCATAACTTGAATGATCTGTATTTGGTAAACATGGATCGTATTTCTTCCTTAAAAAGATTAATGAAATCAATTTTAACTTTGAAAAATTTCAAAAACAAACATTACTACACACTTTCCATCTTATAAATTAAGATTTATATAATAAATATAATAAAAATTCTTCAATTATGATGATGACGAAATAATGCAACTGACTTGGTTGCAATTAATGTTTTAATATTATCGGTTTCACAATATTCTTATTTTGTCTTCATTTGTTTTAGCCTTTGGCCAATGTTGATGATTGGAAAGCAAAGCATGGTAGGATTTTTGTTCTCCAAGTTGGAATTCCTGTTCTTGTTGATGCTATTCGGCCGTTATATTTGGCTCATTTTTCAATATACTCTGTTGCGATAATTCTTCTTCATTCTCCAAAAAATACTGATGAAATTGAATTAGCTGACAAATTGTTACATTACTATTGTTTAAATGCTTCACGAGTTTATGATGAATCAATTGAATTATATAGTTTGCATTCACATTTGCATCTGGCTAGTCAGGTTCGATTACACGGTGGGCTATGTTTTCATTCTGCTTTCGCATTTGAATCATGTATTAGATATACACAAAAGCGTGCTCATGGTACACGTAATCTAGCATCTCAAATAAGTTATTGGCACGAGATGGAAGCAATTTTTAATGACCAGCGTACTACTATTCGGAAGCCAATGTGCATCGATGAACTACAGTTGAATAATAAGCATATGGATGCGTTTCGCCATCCACTTCTCACACTTCTACAAAAACAGTTTCCATCATTCATCGACTCAGTAAAACTTTACAAAAGATACAAAACAGAATTTCTTACTTACCATTCGATGATCTATGATATGTTTTACAACTGCAATAGTTACACTGTGTCTTATCGGCAAAGCAATAATGATACATCAATAATGTATGGCAACATCGTTTGTTATTTGGAAATGTCAAATAAAATTTTTGTCTTTCTACAATCTTACGAATCAGCCAACAACCTTACAATGGCTTCATGTTTACAATTACCCAGCGATATCAACACATTATTTATTAAAAAATTAAACGAAATTTTTTCTATGCAAGTCCTTACGGGTACATTTAGTATTATCCCTATTTCTGCTCTTTGTTGTAAGTGTGTGGCGATACCTGTGAGAGGATGCGTTTGCTTGTCTGAATTCAGAGTCCACGTTGAGCATGACTAGTATGTATAGCTTTCTTTTTTTGACATATTATGCACTGTTGATTGTACGTAAAACCTCTGGTTTCAACTATATCATTAAAACTATGATCTTAATTTATTGTATATTCTAGATTTTTTTAAATGAATAACAACACTTACGCCCGATCGTATACATCGATACGACCATGCATGACAGAAACATATTGTTTGGTCTTATTTAAAGAAGACAATTCGTATATTGTTGCAAAGAAAAGTCAGTTGCCGGCTCCTGATAAATCTGGCTTGGTCAAAATGCGTTTTCAAAAACAAATGATGGTCGGTATGATTATTCGAGATGGTTTGTACTTGATAATACACTATTTTCTAATCTACAACAAGCAATGATTATTTTAGGATCAAGAGAAGAATGTGACAGAAGTGGTCGAGGGCTCGAGTTAGCGATACGAACCGATGCTGAATCTGAAACTGAATTTACTCTTTCAACTCAGAATAAAGTTGAACCACACAACGGAGATTCAAATTCTTCGTCAACTGCCAAACTTGTTAAACCTACAACAACAAATTCTTCTGCATTATCTTCTATTTCTGGTAAGATATTTAATATCTTTTTCATGTTTTACGAACATCATAACAAACAAGGTCTTAATAAATCGAAACCAAACTAGCAGTTTTTACTAGCTCTCGTGGGGAAAAAGTCATCATCTTCAATTCTAGATAAAAATTTGTATTAATCACCTACGATTATTTTTGAAAAATGAGTAATGCTAGCCAGTTTTCATAAAAACAATTACGCCTAACCCGAACTTATTGTGACATCTCGCGTTTAATAGGATAAAATTCGTTTTAATTATTTAACGATCATATCATGAATAGTATTCATTGAGAGGGTTTTTATTATCAATATTGAAGACTTGTATTGAAATTATGATTATACTATTCCTGTCTGATGTGTTAGTAACAGATAGTATTCTAAATAAAACTACTGATAATAATGAATATGTTTGAACAAGCAGCATAACGATTATACACACTGTATATTTTATAAAATAAATTAAATGATTTCTTTGTTAGTGGCAATAATATTGTTTTAATTATTTATTTTCTAAACAGTTTACTTTGAAAGTTATAATTGCATATTCAAAATAAAGATCTTTTTTGACAAAATTTAGTTGAAACCATTATACTGCTCCAAGTTTTTTGTTTCTTTCTTGATATCCTTTTTTTAGAGCTGGTTGATCGAAATGATAAAACTTTCGATGCTCAAAAGTCAAATATAGAAAAAGAAAGTAAAGACCATTGGAAATATTAAAGATTCAATCTGATTCATATTCTAAGTCATTTTAGATGTACAAGACATGTCCAGTATATCAAATGTTCCAATGGTATCGTCTGATAGTGATGATTTTGATATCATCGACGCAATGTTGGATGAACTGCAACAGACGAATCAATCAAAAAAACAAATTTGTCGTAAAAAAAGAAAAAAGTCAAGTGAAGTCAATCCAGCTGCAAAACGATTAATTCCTACAAGTAATATTTTGTCTGATGATAATCCAACAACAGCAAAATCAACAACAAATGAAATATGTACAATATTAAAAAGAATAGAAAATACTTGTCAAGCAAATAAAATTCAATTGGAGCAGCTGGTTGTCGAACAAAAACGAGTTAGTAATATTATGCGTCTTATGTTTGACAATCAAAAACGTATTCAAAAAAGTTTTGCCAAGGTTCAGGTAATACTTCACTATAACAATTAACTTCTAAGCATAAATTCTCATATTTAGATTCATGTACCATTAATTGATTTACCATGTGAAGGTGATGAGGCAAATGATAATAGTATTTCAGATCCATTTCGAAAATCTTTGGTACAGTATGATCTGATCTGCATACAAAATAATATACTAGACCTTTTTAACATTTATTAAATTCAGGAGTGGCGTGTCGGAACTTCTGGTCCAGTTGACGTTTTACTACTTCCATCAGATCCAACGAACAAAACTCGATATGCAACTAAAGTATTGAATATTGTTTTTCCAAGAGAAGATCTTGAAAACATTGAACCTCATCAAATAACTGCTGATGAAAGATATCTTTTTGTTAAAGGTAAAAGATGACTTTATTGTACTTTCAATATTAAATTGTATTTTCTTTTTATAGAAGCAGTGAGATCAAAATTTAAGCTGGATGCGGCTCAAATGTCTTTACAATGGCCTATCTTTCACGAAGCTATCATGCAAAAACGAAGAAACAATCGACGTGATAATCGTGAAAGTGCTAAACAATCATCAACATAATGATAAAACAATGAAAAACTATTTTTGCTGATATATGTTATTCATGAACGTTTTCTTTTGTGTCCTCTATGTGAACATTTTCATTCATTTGAGCTCATTTTTATTGTTGTTTTCGATTATTGGCATTGAACTGTAGACTATTTATGTAAATGAAATAAATTTTGATATGTAACATTGAATTCCACAGAATATAATGAAAGAAAAATGGAGAGATAGCAACGCTGCTAGATGGTAGATTTGAATCCTGATCTACCGATTAAATAATAGAGTACCGCCGGTTTATTGCCGGTATACTGCCGGTGTTTTTACCATTACCGGCTAATACCGCCGGTTAACCGCCGGTAGAGCGCACATTATACCGAACGGTGAACCGCCGGTATACCGCCGGTTTTTTTCCGGTTTGAATCACATGGGATCTTTTTCGATTACATAAGTTCGCTTGACACATCTGCAACAACCAGATTGGATCAATAGGATGACTAATACGAACAATGGTATTGTTTTCAACATGATTTGATCTCGAAAGAAAGGAAAAAAGCATCGACACTTTTTCCAAAGTACAACAACGATGTCGACGAAGTCTATGCGCAACAATCTTCTCAATGCACTTCTGCTCACGAAATTCTAGATCTTTGTCTCGATGATGATCGACTGAAAACAAGACGCATTTTTCAAACAAAAAATGCATGGAAAAAGAAGAGAAGATCAACGAAACGATTCGCTCCTAGAAACTATTCAGATGTTACGTCAGCCATTTCACATCTCTCCATTTTCTTGAACACGTCATCTTAATCAAACATTTGCTCACTACATAAACCTTCGCTAGTTTCCCGACATCAATCCAGATGGCCCGGTGCTTAGAACTATTATGCTCGAACACGTGTTTTTTAATCTCATGATTGTAGTTCCAGAGAGGGACGAATGCTAACAAGTTGGAAGACGACGTTTTCATGATTCTCTCCACTTCTGTTGCCCTCCGCCTCCGCTCCGACATAGACCGTGACCGACGTTACAATGGATTATGGGTCAGTCCTTCCGAATGTAGGAAAGCACTCACGCTTTTCTTCGAAAATATGAATGACT
>OENM01003467.1:0-10025 GCA_900239745.1 Rotaria magnacalcarata | reverse complement strand
CATCAGTGAGGTGGGCCGTTTCTACTGTTTTTGTTGTTGTTGTTGTAAGATTGTTTAGCTTGAAAACATAGCGTTATTTTGAAATATTTAATCATTTTCATGGTAATATAGAATTTGCGAATGGAAAAAATGATATATTTATTTCTACTAGGGCTATTTAAAACTCCTCTATAGGAGAAACTAAAATTTTAATTTGCCCTAGGGGAAACTAAAATCTTCAGTTTTTCCTATAAATTACACTGGAAAAAATAGATTTTAATTTTCCCTAGGTGAGATTAAAATTTCAATTTCCCCTAAGGGCTATTTTAAATAACCCTGCATTTCAATCTCCCCTGTAACATATACGTTCAGATTATTCTTTCTTATAGAAATAAATGAGCCTAATACATTTGTAAGTATGTCGAGTTTAGATTGATGTAAAAAACAACGACAAATAAATATTTTCCAGCAAAACTGAAATAGTGATAATGTTTAAAAACATTTCTGATGACGCAATAATTGTAAATTTTATTTTCAAGCAAAAAAAATCGAATTTATGCAGTAAGTGTGTTTAACAATAAAAACATTTCATGATGTAGACTTGCACGATAAAACTTGATGAAATATATTAAAATTTTTGTCACCAAAAAAGTAGGGTGTGAATGGGCATCTCGATCTTCTACTAATAGTTATATCTGATAAACGGTTTTAGATTGTAATCAATGGAAAATTTGTTTTTAAGAATTTGAGGATAAATAATAGAGTCATTAAATTCGAAGCTGAAAATCAAGATACTGATAGAAAGCATAGAAAATGAATCAGCGATCTATGAAAATTCTGATTTATTCCACATGCAACGAAATGAATCCAAAACAAATGCAGCTGTTTTACTGTTTACTTAAAACTGAATGATATTCTCAAAAGTATGACAAGAAAATTCGTAAAACAGAATCAGTATGGACATTTAACTGCGATGTATTCTTTCATACGTCCAAGAAGACTGAAGTATTATTACTTCTTTTTTTATCACCTTTGATTTCTATCTAAAACCTTCATTGTTCACATTTCATAGAAATGCTTATGGAAAAATATTCTATTTGTTTACGAATAAAGGGTGGACTAGAAATCCAGAATCGATTTGAATAAAAGATTTTTCGATAGTAAAATAAGTAACTGTGGTTTTGTCTCTATGAGGATAAAATGCAGTAACATACGCTCTACAATAATGACTATTGATTAATTACACTATCTCGTTTAGTAAAAATTTTATAGTCTTAGAAATACGTTCCACAACAAAGAACTAACGACGAAATGGATTTGAGTCGTGTTACTATATCAGATGCCATAAAACAAATTCTTATTTTTTTCAATCGAAGTATCGAGAATTTCTCTATAAAATCATACCAAAAGTGGAAAGTTTGTAAAATTGGAATTTCTTTCGATTTGAACTTTTTTCTTGTGTTATTTTTGAGAAGAATAGCGAAAGTGAGAGAAAAAACGAAGAACGTGACCGAAGTTTTGATTTGGCAATTCAATAGAGATGAACAATCAATTCTAATCAGAACGAAACAAACATGATCGAAAAGTCTTTTACTCAAAGCATCACCATATAGACCGGACTTGTTGTTAATTTTTCTTTATGGCGAAGCACAATTTCCTACTCGTTGAGTTAGCGAAGTCAATCCATAGTCATTTTGTAGAACATGTTTTATCGCATTTTCTTCTCACAGAGATAATTTCAAAATTATGTATTTTACTACAAATACATTTATTATTGAAATCGAGTCAGAACTTCTTGTTCACTCTTTATCTTTTGACGTCTTATCAAAAACTTTTTGAAATAAACCTTTTCATCTCTTTTTTCAATAATATTTCAATATTCTCCCAGAAAAAATAAATGTTTAATATTGTAACGAACTTCGACAGAAACAAAACATACTTTATTCGTTTTTAGTATTTCTGCAAGCAATTGTGCATCATGATCACCGATATTACTATCAATGCCAATTACAATGAGTGTCTGCATTAGAAAGAAAACATGTATTTAAAAAATATAAATATTTGCGCAGTAAAAAATAAGCAGACAAACCATTTCGTGAAATACAATGTCAAAAATTTCAGATAAATGATTTTCCTTAACGTTTTTGAATTGATCTCATATGTTTTAATGCATTTCTCTGCGCAAAACATAGTGATTGTATTTTTCAAATATATTTGAAGAAGAAAAAGCAATATCGGTTATACAAAAAGAAAACGTTTTGCTAACATAAATCAGTTTAGATGTTTTCTATTGTAGAGTTTATGTTTCATTTGATACTTTCTTTCAATAAGGTTACTAATAATGTCAAGAAAAACAATTTGAAAATTTTCTTAGACTCGCGTGAAAACACAAATTAAAATTTTACTATAAAAGTTTCTCGTAGAATCGTTATTCAATTCAAGATTCTTCAAAAACTACACACATTACCTTTAAACTTAATGAATTTTAGCGTGATTAAACACTAGTGGAACTTTCAAGGGGGAAAAAGCTGATTTAAATCACAGTAAAACTCAACTTACAATCAATATAAATTAACTGTATTGGAATGATTTTGCGTGAGTTTCTGTGCCTTTGAATGATTTTCAGTAATAATTTATGATTTGGAATAGTTTTTAGTTACTTTAGCAAATTTTTCGTTTTCTCAAACTCATTTTAAATCAGCTAAACTCAGAAAAATCATGAAACTCATAAATCGCTTTTTCCCCCTTGGGAACTTTAGCTTACATCAAAGCCTCTAAGAATGCATTCAGACTGTTGCGTTATTTCTAAAAGTTTCAAAATCAATCACTGAACACAAATTAATAATATCATGTACTAAAAGTGAACTGCTAGTCGAAGTGAGTTTCATGTACTCATACTGAGGTCAAAGAAATAATTACATTTGTAAGCATTGATGTCTAAAACAAATACGTATATATTCCGGTTATTGCTTGTAGAATATCGAAACTCTGAAAAATGAAAGATTAACTCAATCGAAATTTTTTGCATAAATTCAGTATTTGGTTGATATTATTCTGTGTAACCTCAAAACAAATCGATTATCCATTCTCAAAATCGTTGTTTTCCTGGAGACTGCATTTTGATATATCAATGCGAAG
Organism: Rotaria magnacalcarata; assembly: GCA_900239745.1. NCBI lineage: Eukaryota > Metazoa > Rotifera > Eurotatoria > Philodinida > Philodinidae > Rotaria > Rotaria magnacalcarata. The sequence goes on along the minus strand of OENM01003467.1, from coordinate 6,908 downwards.
AGTTATCAATCACACAGTAAATATTAAAGAAAAACTATTCACTAAACAAAAGATGTTATGTATCGAGATATGGATATTATAAATTCGCAACAACGAAATAAAATTTCCAAGTTAGTTTTTCACACAAATGCTCTAGTCTTATACTCTGAAACATGTGTTTTTAAATTTCAGCATTTGCATAATTTTCTTAAAACTTTTCTTGTCATCTAAAATGATACGAAGTCTTATTTATGAATACTTTACTAACATTTATTTTGAATACACAAAATAATCATCTTGAAAATTGCTCATCAAAGTAAATTTATCAAAGTTGTTTCCGTTCATGTTGATTAGTATGAAAATTCTGAATCTATTCTTGCATTTTGTGTATCCATATACTTCGACGTAAATGTAAATATTCATTTCTATTCTTTCAAATACACACACACATATATATACTCATTCAATTGGATCTAGTGAATTTCTGTAGAAGAATACACCACTCAATAAACGACATGCGAATATCGAGTTAGAAGATTCTATTAAATAATAATCAATAGGGAAATATGTGATGATATGATTCAAACAAATAGAAATAAAGTGCATACAAATACAACAACTATGTCGAACTCTTAATGCATTAACTATGCTAAATATAAAAGAAAAGATATAGCAGCTCAGCTTAATTGATTAGGTTTTAGTGTATTCACAAGTTGTTTGAGTATCATTGTCAGTGATTTGAGTAGTACTGAGATAAAATATCCTAATGGTCTATTCAAAAGTTAATCATGTTAATGAAAGTCAATAATTAATGTAAAACATAACTGATCCCTCATCTCACATTTTGTTTTAGTTGGAAATCAAATCAATAGATAAAAAACAAACATTTCAGTGCAAAATAAAATGCTCTTTTACAGATTTCTGTTGCTCTTAAATTTATCTAGAACATTATTATCTATGAGATACATGACAAAAACAACTTTATAATTTTGATGATAAAAAAAGCATGAATTAAAGAAAAGAAATTTCTAATTAAAGTCTTTATACTAGTATTCTACTCTGAATATATAAAAATAGTGTTTACTACAAATAAAAAACTAAACATTATAAATTGGCTAGAATAATAAGGACTAAAAAGCTTATGTTAATATGCATTGAAGTCACCAATTTGGTTTTTTTCTCTTAAATACAATCCGATTAATCATTGATAAGGTGGTGTGGGTGTCAGTAAGAAAAGGACACCCACAACCACACGCACCCTTAGTCGTTCAAATGAAATGTGAAAGTATCGAGATTGAACTGCTCAAATATTTCTTCCAATCTTTCATCAGATAGCCAGTTCGCTCAAAAATATCCTTCCAAAAACACGGATTTGCAAGGAATTTTCGTTTTCAATCTTCGAGATAATTAAAATGACGTCATCCGCAAATGTTAGTCTGCTGTCAAAGTATGAAATTTCCATTAGCTGTTCGTTTCTCAGATTTTATCATAGATTCGATTCGTGCTTCGCATCGCATTTCGTATTCGAGCGAAACTTGAATACCATCTAGTTCTTTCTTTTTTTTGCTTTCTCGACGTACGTACCAAAAGTTCGTGTTTTGTGTCTCCATGATCTCTAGAACAGACAATCATAAAATATTCATTTAAACGTGAGGTGAAAATGCCAAGATTGAACGCTAGCTTTTGTCCTCAAGCCTTTATTAGAAGCTTCCGTTTGTATAAAGAGCTCGACAAAATGACAAATTTTAGTGGGCTTTGCTTTTTTTTACATTCGAGATAATTAAAACGAAAATTGAAAGAAAAGTTAGGCGCTGCTCTCTTCGAACAACTGATTTTATATATCGCAGATGATAATAGATCATGAGTCATATGGATAATTAAAATGATCAATCAATAGTATTCTTTAGAAGTGAGTTGATATTCACTGATAGAGTTCTCATAGTAATGAATATCAATAGCGTCTACTTTTTTCAACGTCGACTTACCGGTCGACATTTCACGTTTTTCACTATATTGATAGCAAAAGAGAATTGAATTTAACAAACTAGAAATACTTTTTCAAATAAAATGTTGTGTATTCAGTCTTGTAAACACGACTATTTATTTCATACGATATCTCGATTTCTCGATACTCGACATTCGGAAAAGCTTCGCACCGCATTTTGCAGACGAGTCTCGACTCATGTGCCATCTAGTTATCACGAATGTTGAAAAGAAAACAAAGTTCACTAAAATTTGTCATTTTGTCAGGCACTTTATAAACAAAGGAAAACTTCTAATAAAGATCGAAAAGCAAAACCTAGCGGTTCTAACGTGATATTTTTATCTCGCGTTTGAACGAATATTTTCTGATGTTTCGTTCCTGGGATCATTGCGATACAAAATCCGAAAATTTTATGCGTATGTCGAGAAAGAAAGAAAACTAGATGGCATTAGAGTTTCACTCGTATACAAACTGCGATGCGAAGCAGGAATCTGAGTTTCCTACGAAAAATCTTCAATTGAGAGAAATGTTGAATACTTTTTATGCAGCCCCCTGGTCGAAGCAACCGGCCTGGGAAACGGCCGGTTCCCGCGATTTCACGGAAATAGTATTCCGGATCAGGAAATCTACGGATTTTTCCTGTAAATTCCGCCAAGTTCCTGTTGGTTCCCGCCGGAAATCACCGGAAAAATCCGTCCCAGAATCCTGCTTCCAGGACCCGATGATATCCGGCGTTTTCCTGCACGTTCCGGTGCGTGTCCAGTATGTTTCTGGCCGGTTCCAATGAAATCCGCTCATTTCCAGAGGCCAGAAACATCGTCCTGGGCCATGATGGTATTCATCACTGAGAATATTTATTCAAGATTTCTATACGAAAAGAAGGTATCAGCATCATTACCTTTGGTACACCCTAAGTAACGCTGTAATATCCTATCAAAAAGTCTTAGAAAAAATTGATTTCTCTAATTTTCATTGTTCTTTAGCACCTAACAAATAAGTATTAACTTGATTAGAAAATTAGATGTGTCTTTGGATAGATTAAATATAGTAGAAATGCAATAATCCGTTGCTGTTCTCTTTAAAGGCATTACGCTTATTTGTATCATAGTTTTCGAAAAATTTTGCACTTTAAAGATGATCAATTCATTAGCAAAAACATCATTGTTGTTCTGTTTAATGATGAAAACCCTAAAGATTATCCATAAGAACTCGGATCTGTTATGTAACCGAAAAAAACTGAAAGCGTTCAATAGCAACCATTGATAATCAAAATCAACCTTTGCTTCGTGGTATAAATCGCAAAAATATTAAACCATGAAGTTTTTATTTATCAATGAGTAATGAGAGAAGTGCTAACAAATAAATCAGTTTAATCCTTTCAATCCCGCATGTCATCTACGAGATGACATGCAGAACACAAACGAAATATGTCAGGATTGGAAGGGTTAAAGTATCAACAGTGATAATGAAGACTTTTTCTTCATTTCAACGGATCTTCACAGTCAAGATTTGAATATTCAATGATGGCATTAGTGGCAATTGCGTAAGCAGTGACAGCAATCGTTGGAAGAGGTACAGCTGGCAAATCATTCGAATCAGTATAGGGACGCATGAAACTAGTACATAGATCACCAAGTTGTGCGCAAACTATACAGCCGAACGCTGTATATGCTCTTATTGTAATCGAAGAATTGTTAGGTATAACCAATAATAATAAAAGATCGAAGGCAAAAAAGTCACCCCATCCAATCATCGAATTACACTCGTTCTCATTTTCCATATCATCGTTCGTTTCGTTGATATCAGATACGCAATAATATCCACGTGGAGCTGTTGGATAATCAAATAACATAGCGTCCGCCAGTGCATCCGTTATTGGATCATACTCACGACATTTTAGATGAAAACAGGCGACACTATTATAAAAAAAATACAAAAATCTTGTCAGTATGACTAAGACGGAAGGAATGAATTCATTCAGACAATATCAAAATTCAAAATATTACAGTATCTAAGAATTCATTCTCAAATTTTGAGAACGAACAGAAAGTTTATAAGATACATTTCACTTTATGCAGAAATTTTCCCAAACCCAGGTTGATCAAAACGGACTCGTTTACGGTCTGTTTATCCATGGTAAACGATGTCAAAACGGTATGTTTACAGCAGTAAATAGGCCGTATTTGCCCGTAATATCTGACACAGTAATACCGCACTGTAAACGGGACTGAATTTTCATGGTTTACGGGTGTTTGTGCTCCGTACTCTCATCATCATACGACCCGTATTACTGCGCCAGATATTACGGCAAACTTTCGCCCGGAAAATAGTCGTAAAGTAACCGTAAACGGCCGTATACGGACCGTACTGTTCGACCTGGGAAGAGGAATATCTTGTTCGACAAAAATATTTTATCCCTCGTTATTTATTGGCATGCAGTGCAATTAATGTCAATCCTAGATGATTCAAGCCTGTTAAAGTTTATATGTAAAGATGTACCATAAGACAGAAATGTTTTAACGGTATTAACCATATATATTCGTTCTGCCCTCACTCTCATCTTTGGGGCGCCCTCTCGCTTCCTTTACATATTTTGTTTATTGTAGCTATCTCTTTTCTTACGTTTTGTCCGGTATTGTTCTTGGTATTCTCTTGGTCTATTTCTCTATTGTCTTTCTTTCTTTGATATAATAACTAATGTATTTTTCCAACTGCATTATATTATCTAGTGAGATATCCTATCATTCATCTAACATCTGATATAAATGCATGCTGTTTCTGTTTGTATAGAAAAAGATAAAGCGTATAATGTAAATATTTAAAGGTACATAAGTATGCTCTTTGCCAAAAAACATTTTGTCGAAAGCATTTTTTAGCCATGGATGGCGCCCCAAAGGTGAGAGTGAGGGCAAAATGAGTTGATCTCTTTATGCTTAACAAGCCTGCATACGAATTAAAGGGCCGTAACAGTCTAGGGGGTTTCGTGAGGCCTTCGGCAAACAGCATAGCATTCGTTTCTGTGCAAGCGTGTCTTGTGAATAAGAAAAAGTGTGCATAAGTTTATCTTATAAAATGTATTTTGACACGAATAAAAAAATTCTTGTAGATTGAAGATTACAGAAAATTCTTAATTTGTATTGATGTATATTTCTTTACCGATCACTGACTTAATAGATTCGAAAAAGATGAGCTCTTAGTTCTTGTAAAGTAGTCTCGAGCATGTTGATCAAAGAAAAACTAGATTCTCGATAATCAACATCTTACGATAACAAATGAGTATTTTATAGATTATACCACGTGTCTCAAATCTGTATTTGAATGCGAGTATCTTTAGATCTTTATCGATCAACTATTTCTCTCTCAAATAATTACTACCTGCAATGTTTGTAATGTTACTGTAAAAAGGATGTTTGACTATTAAAGAAATAAAAACCATTCATGCAGACTTACATGTCTATAACAGACATTAGCCAAACGAAAGCAAAACCAACATATGTGGGTAGAGGTCGTAATACAACATCGTATGTTGTAAATGCTAAAAATGCCATAGATAAGCAAGTTGCTTTTTGATGAAGAGTAAAAGAAATAATCGGTAGATCTTGATGGAGCCATTTGTAAATAAGACCAACAAATTGCCAAACTAAGAAGTAGACGGTAAATATGTCTACTTCATGTGACATGTAAATATTATAGCAGTAACGAGCTAAAAGCCAATTAGCTGTAATTATCAATGACAAAAGGACAATGATATTCTGAAGTTGTCGAACAGTACGAAATAACAAGTAAGGTAAAAAAATAAGAAGTATCATCATTAATAATGGGGGCAAAATGCCTGCATCACCGCGACTGATGTAAGAGACACAGGGTTGGTGATCTACGCAAAGTATAGAAAGATATAAATAGTTTATAGTTCATGAATACTTACAGAACGAATAATAAAACCAACAGCGTACAGTCAGTGTATAATAACACATTGGATCTACAACCATGTTCTGAAAAAACGAGCCACTTGCTCTTGTATCTTTCAGAGCACAGTGAATTATGAACGTCATGAACATACTCAGAGTACCTCCTGTATATTTGTATATTTCATTCTTCATTGATCAATCAATTCTTGTAGAGTCTATAGACAAAAAAAATTGTTGGATTCCTTCTTTGTCTATTTTGAATAAAATCAATATTCAGAGTTACTGATGAAATCAATGTTCACTTTTTCACAGTTTTGTTCAGTAGCATGAATATCATCACTGATCTCGTCAATTCTTATAGCTGAATAAAAATGAAGAGAGAAAAAAGAAAAAATATATATAATTGCAGTCGTTTGACCGGTACGATCAATTCTTTTCCTTTTTTCTCCGTCACATAGACAGAAACAATGACGCGACTATTTTCTTGTCTAGGGTCATAGCAGAAAAAGAAAGAGAGCAACCGTAAACTATCGATTAGATCATCAGTAAGGCTAGCAATGCATAAATAAGAAAGCTATGTGAATCGGTTTAGGGGCAAAACAAATAACAATATCGTACATTAAAAAAGATTGTTTTGAATCAAAAAGTGAAATATTTTATTATAATCATTGCTGATATTGAAAATGTCTGACATACAACGTTCATCGGATACATTGTTCTTATCATTTATTGCATCTTCGACTTCATGACACAAATGAATTACAAAATAATTCAAAAAGTGTAACGTAGTCACAGTCTACCATTGGTAATCAGGGTCTGTCATAGGGAATCGGGATCTAGCAGGGTCTAACAGGATCTACCACGGTCTACCAGGGTCTACTAGGGTCAACTATGGTCCTAAAAATATATGGGCTGGGATGTGTGTGTTCTCGCTGTGTACACTCTTCATCGCGGTGACCGCACATATCGTCGCACGACATTTCGTCGCGTTCACTTCGTCGCAATCATTTCGTCGCACGATCACTTCGTCGCAGAAC
>OENM01003466.1:0-10030 GCA_900239745.1 Rotaria magnacalcarata | reverse complement strand
CCGGCCCGGTGAAAATTTACCAACGGTCCGGGTCGGGTCGGTCCGGTCCGGTCCGGGTCGGTCCAACGGGTCGGGCGGCCCGTTGCGACCCCTGCTAGACACACTGATTGATTCTAGTATACTCACTTTTTGAGTGCACAAAATATTTTAAATTCCTAGAGTAATAGAGGAGAAATCTTAAAAATACGCAGAGGTCGGTTCTTTATGGGCCACCCGTTAAGTGTTAACGCACTACTTTATTTTTAATATTAATATTAATATTAAGTTTTTCTCTTTGGCACTTAATTCAGTTAAAATTAAGCGACATAGTGAAAAAGTGTATAATATGAGAAATCGAAGTTATGATTATCGGAAAATTGCTCCCTATACGTAATTTGATATGGGGATCTCGATTCTGAGCTTTATTTTTCTCAAAGCCATTTTAATCTGGCATAAACTAATAGAAATGAAATTTTCGCAAAAAGTCTTCCTATCAGTACCTGGAGATGGTGATTCGTATCTGAACTTCATTTTCCTCATAACCTTATGTGTCAGCGGGAAACCAATACAATTTGAGATTATCAGAAAACGACTCTCAACAGGTAATTGGAGATGGAGAGTTCGAATCTGCTGTGTTTTTCGAAAGACGTTATCTCTATAAGTTCCTGACCGAGCAATAGTTTTTTAAGGAAAATGAGGTTCAGATACGAAATCACCATTTCCAGCTACTAACAGAAAGCCTTCTTGCGAAAACTCCATTTCTATTAGTTTATGGTCGATTAAAATGTCTTTGAGAAAAGTGGAGCTCAGAATTGAAGTCCCGATATCAAATTACATATAGGGAGCCATTTTCCGATAATCCCGAAATCGATTTCTTACATTGTCGTTCAATCTTAAGTGAACTAGAGGTGCCTGTGAGAAGTCAGAGTTAAGGATTATAGCAAAAATTGATTGATTAAATAAATATTTAAAAAATAATGCCAAAGTTACAAACTTACAAAAATAAGCATATGAAAATCACGAAAAAATTTCTCAATAACAACATTATCTATTGCTGTTTCCTTAATATCTGTTTTGCCGTGTCTAGTGATATCATTTAGTTTAAATTTTAAGCAATTACATCTCGTTTCTATTGAATTTTCTGTAGAAAAACTGATCGTGAGAAAAGCCGGGTTCTGTTAGATAGAGGTCAAATTTATCAAAGGTTTGGCATTGAGACTTATTCACTCTCATTATATATTCAAGACGAACTGGAAACTGTTCTCGAACGAAATTTAATGGAAGTGCTGGATCATACACCGTATTCAAAGAAATTATAGAATTTAAATGAACAGTTCCAGAAAATACATCAGCGATAGTTTCTAATTGAAGCACGTCTTGATAAAAGGCTCTAGAAATTACTCTAGTTTCATGACAACATTATTTTTTTACCGGTAGATTTCTCAAAAGTATTACTGTTTGACCTATTTTTAAACTTAATTTATACGGTGATAATGCAGACGGATTCAACGTATTTAGAAGCTCTACTGGAATATTGACTTGTAAATCATGATCATGCATACCGTGACTACTTTTGACATAGTCAGTCGCATAAAACTTCTTTGTTCAACATTTTTTAAATTTTATCAAAAAGCGTTCATTGGTTAACCGACAACCTTAGTTTCTTGGGTAGAGAATTGAACTTTTTGAAAAAGTTTTCAATATCATTACACGTGAAATTATTATCAAAAACATCGCTAACTATGCTACTAGGTATTTAAGAAATAGGAACTTCAACTGAAAGCTGAGTTTTCGGTGTTAGTGGTAAAGGTATCATACCATCACCGATATCTAAAAGCCATTTAGAAAAATCAGGATCTATGATAACTTACATATTGCATTTTAATTTTAATGTTTGAAAAAGAATCAAACATAAGACTTTTATTGTTGGAGCAATAACGTCGCATCGAGATCCTTTTCTAATAACGCGCAGAACTTGTCAAAAATCATCACCTAACGCAGCAACCTTTCTAAAATTTCTTTCACTGTATGTTTTCATATATTATTTTCGCTTTTTCTGTTTTTCTGCCATTTTGTAAAAAAAATTGAAAAGTGACGGTTCAGTGTTAATCGATTTTATTACAGAAAGTTCTATGTGTTTTTGCAGCGCGCGTATAAAAAGAAAACAATAAAAAAATGACTGACATGCATACCTTTTTTTGTTACCTGACTAATTATATGAAAATTCCTGTAGAAGAACGGTTGCAAAAAATAATATAGATTATTTTGTAAATATGTAAATTTTTATTTTTTATAAATATATAAATAATTAATCAGTGATTAATTATCAAATCACTCGCATACCTAATCTCTTTTCAATTAGTTAATAAGAAAAGAGCTCCTGCAATATTCAGCTTCGCTACGATTATTTATTATTTTTACTCTCAGAAAATTTAATAATACTAAATATGTTGCTGCTGCATGTGTAGAAAATAAAACAATATAAAATATTGCTGACATACATTTACATAGTGATTGAGCATACAGGACGTATATAGCTACATCGCGAATGAACGTAGCTATACGACGCACGTATATAGGTATACTTTTTTCCGTTCTGTGACCAATCATATGAAAGTTCCCGAAAAAGTGAAGAAACGCTTGTCCATTATAATATAGATTAAGCGTTAAAGAGAAAAGCGTAATATTAAAATTAAAAATAAAGAAGTACATTAACACTTAATATTTAGTAATTAAGTGACAATTACTAAGCTTTTATCGTTACTATTAAGTGTTAAGTGGAATCGCTTAATAAAGTCGCTTAATTAACTCAAATTAAAAACAAAGGTCTACCCCTACCTGCGATGGTTAATGATTATGGTGTTTGATTTTGAAACATCACCAGTGTGCTACATTTAGGCATATAAACTGGAGAAGCTATTGATAATTGATTAAGATCATCATCAGTATGTTCATGAAGAGGTTGTTGATCAATATTAATTGACCTGATAAAATTTAAATTAGACGAAGAATATTGATCTTGCTCAACTTGTTTAAGTGATTAATCAACAATCTAGCACAATATCAAAAACTATACCTTTGTCGTACGGTGTAAATAAAGTACGATAATTGTGAAAAACGCTGTTAAGTGTACTCTGAATTGCGCTTTCTACGTCTCAATCAATCCTCTCGTCTGTCTACTTTGAGAAAACGTCTCATTTCGCTTTGTTTGCTTGTTTTGTAGTCTCTGTTTCTCTCATTTTAGTTTGCCACTTTCTTCAGTCATGCAACGAGTCTATTTTGGTTCAAGACGACACATCAGTGTGGTGCAATCTAGATTTCTATTGAGATATTTTTCAACGATTACAAGACGATTCATTTTCATATTTTTATCGATCCTCAGTTTGGCCGCTTTTTTATTTTACATTGAATTGTTAGTTGACTGTGGATACAGCCGTTTTAGAGATGTTTTCATCATTCATTCTGTCTTTAGCTCATTTTATGACAAACAAAGAATACATCATCCACTATGTCACGTTCTTCAACGCCCCAATATAAAGTTCAATTCGTCTATGAATAGTGCTTATCATCTTCCTAATATTGGTTTCAATAGCGAGAACGAAACCATATCAAACTTCTACTATCGGAACTATTCTGATTTTAAATTACTTCTTCAGTCCCGCATCGCTCATCGTCTTTTCCATCATGGTGAATTACCTATCAATGCTCTTTTTACAAATCCACTTTTTGTTGACATTCCTTATCCTTCCTGCTATGGATTGTGGCTGGAGTTTGTATGTTTTTTAAGTTTCTGTACATAGGAAGTCTTTTGATCCATACACGAACCTCGTTATATCTAGGGATGTGCAGTTTCAGTGAAAATACTGAATAGCTGACAGTGCTCTATCGCATTCACTGTCGGTAACGTCGGTGATCAGTAAACTGAAACTGCACATCCCTAGTTATATCAATAGATCTTCAATGGACTTTCTTTCTTGAAGGAAAAAAGGTTATGGTAGCCATTTTTATTTATATTCAAAACCGATAACCATATCCAACAAGCAATCTAAGCTATTCATAAGATTAAAAATCAAATGTTCTCACTGTCCTTCTTCGAGTACTTTGGGGAAGATACTCTGTTTCTTCGGCCATTATTGATATTCAAAAGTTGATTACTGAAAACTTGGATTGTCCTGTCATCCCTCTCGTCTTTGTTTTTGTTATACTGGAAATCTACTGATAAAACTGGGACGTTTATAATCTCATTCATGGAAGCCATGGATCTAATATTAACTGGACTTTAAGAATTGGGTTGATTGTCTTTTGTTTTCAATTTAGGGTGTTTTCCAAGGTGAAAGTATTTGTAAATCGGCTAACTGGAAGTCGAAATATTGTGGCAATTCAAGTAGCCCAGTATTTGGATTCGATTCATTTCAGGTAGATATTTTTTCTATCTTTCTATTTGATAAACATTTTCATAGGGTTTACCGGTCGATTGGCGCCCAAATTTTCCTCGTGGCCATTTTTCATTGAACAGCAGTGCCACATCTTATGTTCCACACAATGTCCAACTGGTTGCTGGTTGGTTTATCAACACATTACCGTCGTTTCTCCAAAATATTGATCGTCATTATCGTGATTGCTCATCACCGGTGGCCTATCTACATGTTGATTCAGATGTGTACGAGAGTGCTCGTGATATATTTTATCTTCTTGGTAATCGTCTTGTACCAGGATCAATTATAGTCTTTGATGAGCTCACCAATTATCCCACGTATGACAAGCATGAATTGAAAGTTCTGTTCGAATACATGTCATCGCATGCAAACTTCCACCTTCGAGTTATTGGAGCAGCAACTCCAATGTATCTGGAACCGACACAAGATATCTATTATCAATCGGTAGCATTTATAGTTGTATGAAGCTTTAATATACATGGCGCATGGCTCATTACTTTCTTTTCACATAGAGTAAAACGTTTCTATTGTGAACGGCGTTGGGACTATCGAAAATCGTTCAGATTGACGGGGTGATCACTTTGGAGGAGATTTATGCACATAAAGAGATTTTTCGAGTTTGACTAAATTTAAGGCATGGATTTAGATTATCAGTAAATTAGATGGTGTGATCAGTAAGAAAAAATATTATAAAATCTATTGATTGAGTGAATGATCAGTTATATATTAAAGCACCAGTAAACTAGTTAAATGATCAGTTGTTAAATTAAAAGTTATGTAATAAAATTGTAATATCAGTCAATAAAATAGAGTAATAGTTAGTTAAAGCAAACAATAAGTAAAGAAGTCAAGAAGTAGAGTATCTAGAAGTTTACTAATATGACTCTCGCCAATACAGGCGAAACTCCACCTCATTTTCAACTATTAGAGCAAACGATATTGATATATGATATGGACTCTTCACAAATCCCATACAGTCTATCTTATGTTTTTGCCAACTTGACGAACGTACAGCAACTTTTGATCCAAAGTTGAATGATTCAACATCTGTCGTTACTATAGTGAATTGCTCGAGTTGACTATCGTGAATATTTGCGAATGTCCAAATGCCTTTCGCTAATATTGCCAAAGTTGGGTCGACATTCGCCAATATACCACCTGAACTCCCGCCAATAATCGGCGAAAATTATATTGTTGAAGATCGAGTATCCCAAAAAGTACACTAAAGTGATTTAGGGTGGGCTATGGCTTTGGCTGAGTTTGATGAAATGAATCTAGTGGACACAAACAACCACAGTCCTCATTCACTCACTATCATATCACGTCCAGATCCACCACCGTGATGGGTATTTGTTTAAAAATTTGCAAACAACCATTGGCAGCAAAGACTCGAGTGGTATGAAAAGAAAGAGAAGTCGACCAGAAAAAGGAAAACGTACTTCGCTGATGCAATAATTTATTTCTGATTTTTCCCATTTCAATTTTTTTCTTTTATTCTATACTATATTTTATGAATAATTTTCATCGTTTCTACTGGTAAAATCTGTCTTATTTACTTATCAAATTTTTTTTCTTTTACTTATCAAATTTCTTTTTTTTACTGGTACAAATGATATTTTTTTACTGCTATTTTGTATAATAAACTGATCACTTTCTCATTATTTACTGATAATCTAAATACTAATCATTTAATCTTTAAACTGATCATTCAGTCTTTTAACTGATCATTTCATCTATTTTACAAATCAAATATTTTGTTGCCTTTTAATAGCTCTTTTATATGATAAATTGCATTTTATTAAAATAGATTTGATTTATACATTTATAATGTTAGAAAAATTAAGTTTTTGTTTTCCGCGATTTGTAGGAGGGTCAATAGGTAAATACTTGAAATAATCGAAGATAGATCACTGCTCTGATGAATTGGAATCGAGCAATAGATCAGTCAATTTCGACTGTAGTTGAATAATGAAGAGATGCAGTTCTGGCTGCTGTGCTGTTGACAAAAGGGTGTGGGGCCGGAGGGGGGGGGAGGAGGCGCAGGGTTCTTGACTCGAATCATTTTTAAATTTTCTTTTTAACTTTTTATTTCGATTTGCTTCATAATCACTCGTATATTCTCATTTTCGTTTCAATATGTTGGAGACTACACCAAGAGATATCTAAAAATTATCACTAAGTTATCGATGAGATAGACTAAGTTCTTTTTCTTTGCGCAAATTTATTTTCACTTCTAGACAAAACTCTCGACGTGATGCCATATTTAACAGTGATCAATTATCGAGCAAAGAAAATACACAACAATGAATATTTCACCTGTGATCTACTGGCTGATGTGAGTGGTTCGTATCATCATTTCTGAAATGAATTCACTTGTGCGCTTTGAAGGGTTTGCAGCTGAAGATCTTTTATTTACTCATAACCTCAACATGAAAAGTAATTTAACATGAATTAAAGCCACGTAGAGCACGTTGAATCTAAATAATAAGTAAAAATTGATTGAGCCAATGCTTCAGATCGGTACTTGAAATAAGCCAATAGCGTAATCTATCACGACTCCCAATCGACGATATTAGTTCATGAGCAATTTTTGTACGAAATTCAATCAATTCTAACCAAAAACAACTTTTTTTAGTTTTCTCAGTAAGAGAAAAAGGTGCTTGAAAACAACGAATACATGATATGATTCTGTTACGACCGAAGTGTTCCCCTTCGATCGTAAGACGGAACAAACGAATAATACACACTCCTTTCTAGTACAGTGGTTAATACGTCTGCCCGGAAAGCAGGAGGTGCATGGTTCGATTCCATGCGAAGGGGGATTATCCTTTTGTTCCGTTCTGTTGTCATACCATCACGTTGCTGTCTCGCTGATAACTGAGTATAATAATGTGAGCGAAAAGAAGACATAACAGATTCCAATGGAAATAATAATTCTAAATATCAGACGCGAGAAAATTGATTAGCCAGTATTTTTATTTTTATTTTATTTTCATCTATTAAACGACGTTTAACCAGTAAACAATGAATATTTTCTTGTGGAATAAAATTCATTAAACTAACAGCTAATAGATTAAAATAGAAAAAGAAAACTGTTGTCTTTTCATAAGTAAATTACATACAAAACATATTTACGTACGACTCTCTACACTGAGGATTAGTTTAGAAATTTGTCGTGATAATTTAATATTGATAGATAAGCAAGTTGTAAGTTGACGAGCTCGACTAAATGTTTCCTTGATTTCTAACATTTCATCTTCCGTGGTAATATTAACATGATTGAGATAATGAATATATTTAACATCTGATGTAACTGATAAATAATAGTTACCATGAATTACAGATACTTCTCGTTTGTCCCGTTGATTTGATGGTCATGGGACAGAAAATATACGTAGCCATTTAGTATTTTCATGTTCGTAATAAACACTATGCATTGGCCATTGACGAAAATCTTCAATTATTTCTCGATAATCAAGTCGATGAGTCATTGTATAATCAAATTGATAAAGATGAGAAACCTGTTTATTTAACATAGATTCCATTGTTGACCCGTTAGAAAATCTTCTATCAGGTGTATCACGAACGCTCAACTTTAATTTACGAAGATTAGACATAAAAATGAATAGAGACTCGATGTCATCGACACTTATTGCAGTGCAACTATCGACTAAAGTAAAATCGATCAAACGATGACAAAAGACTCCGTCGCTCAGTTGGAATTCTAAATATGTTGCAGATAAAAGATATTTAAATGATTTTTCTTTCGTTTAAAAATTCTCTCAAAATGTATGAAACCTTTAATGCAGCAACAATATCGTAGTTTCATGTTAAACGAGGAAAATCTAATTAGTTTCGAACATATATTTCTTATTTATAACTAAGAAATAAAATTGACAGGTAGCACAGATTGACTGGTGTTGAATCATTCTCTGATGCATATGACATGATTATAGATTCTCTACATGCATTACAGTGAATCCATATCAGTGCTATTTGTTACAAAAATTATTTTTCTAGTATTCTCATTTTTTCGGCTAAAAAGAAAATTATTTTAATTTTTATAATTTCGATAGACTCCGTACAACACGTGCTGGATAATACGTATGTCAATAAGAAATACAACAAAGACATTCGAAAATAAAAATTATGATAAAAGAATTTTTAAAAGCCAAATTATAGACGACTACAGTTTATGATCATGTAGATATTGTAGTTACAGTGCCAGATGAGGAACGCTTCAAACATCAGTTTTCTAGTTTTTCGAAGGTCACGAACGAGAGACTATTTATTTGCTTTGGGTGTGGGTGCGGGTGTGGGTGGTGGTGGGTGTCGGGGTGCGTCAGGAGGTGCATGTTTTGATCAAGACCCACCCCCACACCCAGAACAAAGTAGAAAAACTTCATTTTAGCAAGATAGTTATTAGAGTAATATTGCCAGTGTAGAATATTGATGTCATGTTTCGATGAATTTTTATGACGAAATCTTATTGTATACAAGGAGAGTTATCTACTAAAAAAAACACTTTTCTTTTTATCCAAGAAAAACTTTTATATAAGAAGATTTTATTTCGAAAATTCTTAAATACACAAATAAAATCGATCTTCACCAAGTTGAAACATCATTCACGCATTAATATTCCAGTAAAGTTTTAGCCTTTACTTTTATGGGGTGCGTGTTCATTTTTCTATAGAATAAAATGCTGAATATTTTGAAAAAAGCTTCAATTCAAATAAATGAAAACTATTCATATGTGTAGTATTCTCTACGAATAAATTAGTCTGCCTGAAAAAGCAAATTTCGTCATTGACTAGAAAAATACCTACAATATCTGTACTATATCGGTTCGTGCAAGTTCATCGTTTTTATTATTGGAAAGTTTTTGTTCTCTCAATCATCACTAACTCTATCTGTGCTGTTTACTATAAAAGCCTGATATCTGCTTGACCAGATACCAGTATAGATTTTTTTATCTAAATCACACAAGCAGATGATTACATTTTTGTAAAGTTGTTTTACAAATAAAACGACTTTTGTCGAAATCAGTTTGTATTGCTATTTCATCTTATTCTCAATTCTTGAGAAAATTCGACCCGTGCTCCGCATCGCATTTTGTATTCGAGTGAACCTCGAATACCATCTAGTATGAATTTGTTGTTCGAAGTATCAGATCCATCTGACTATCACTCTAGGACAAATATGAATTGGGATCAAATAATTTCAAACAATNATAAGTGATACATAGAGCATGTGTTTCAATAATGCTCATTATTGAAATGATCGAAGAAAATATCTCAATCAATAAAATGATCTCTAATTGCTTCTAGATCCAAAAATCCAATGAGAAAACTCATAAATCTTACTACGATTACTTTCTTTAATAACACTTGCCTCTTTTCATTCGATAAATGATATTTTTTTCGCTCAGATTTCGATAGATTAAATTATTAGAACAAAACCAATCGTGGAAAATAACATCGCATAGTTACAGGTATTGTAGTTAAACGTATTTGATTTCATGTAATCTTCATACTATATTCAGTTCGAATGAACTAACACTACACTCTAAAAAAAAAGAGGTTTTTTACGGAACCTTAAAAGTTCCGCATTTTTGC
>OENM01003463.1:0-10041 GCA_900239745.1 Rotaria magnacalcarata | reverse complement strand
TGTTGATTTCCCATTTCTTAACCTAGTTAATAGTTCTAGATATCTTGCATCTTCCATCCGCATTTGCTGGTTCAATTCGGCAACACAATTAATTTGAGATATTATCTTCTGTTCACATTGCATTTCCATGTGACGTTCATTATTCTGCTATGCCAATGCATAGCTATGATACAGAGGCTTATCTAGCACTGGTGAATATTGTAAATAATCGCCAAAAACGATCACATTTACACCACCAAATGAAGCATCCATACTAATATGTTTCGCTGTTTTCACTATTCTATTGAGTCAGGTCAACAGACTAAGTCCTACCATACTAATCTCGTCGATAATCAAGTACTTCACATCACGCCACTCGGTTTCTAACTTTGTGTCGCCTGGTCTATAGGTTCTGGTTTGCCGTTTTTTGGAATTTTTGCGACTTTCACCTAAAAACGAGTGTATTGTTAATCCATCCATCCGTACCGCTGCTATAGATGTTGGTAGCACTTTGCGCGGCATTGTTCTTCTCTTTTTCATTGGGAAATAATTCGTAATTGCACGAATCAATTGAGACTTCCCAGTACCACCGCAACCAGGCACATACATTAGTAATTGGTTGTCAATAGTGCCTAAATTACTTTTGTTAATGATTCTGTTTTTATAGAAAGTCGAAAAATTTTCCAGTATGAAAATGGTTGTCGCCATCTAGATGATCAGTAATAATCATCAAAGCAAACTGTTGCTGGCTGTTCAGGGTAAACTTCCTGATGACATCCGATTTAGTTGGCAATGAAATTGCTGTAGTTGTAATAACATGTGGTACTGCGGCAATATTCATTTTAAATGAACTTGTAGGTATTTCAGAAGTTACGCCTTCAACTTGGACATCATCATTTCGTACCTCCAAAGAGTCTTCTCCTGAAATTAAGTAACTTCTTNCAGTTTCATCTACATATGAAAAAAATCACTCACAATTTTGAGAAGAATAAGACAAGATTCCTGAGTACTTGGACAGTTTGCGAACGTTCGTAGATGCGCTATTCTAGAATTCTACGTGTTAAGTTTGAATAAATTCTTCGTGTTACAATACAAGTTGGCATATCAAGTATAAACTGAAGAGTTCGAAAAAAGCCTTTAACGACTTAGTGTTTATACACAAAATACAGACGTGTAGTTATGTTCAACTGTTTGTTGAAAAGGACCTTAGTGCAGCATTCTCCAAAACCATGTTTGTTTAAATAATCAAATTTTCGTACGCAATGAAACAAGGATATATCCAGGTGAGCAGCTAGTCGCTCGTCNGCGCCCCTCTGGGACGCCAATCACGAATAGCCGTTGCCAAATTAATAATCAACTTCACCGCAAGTTGCCTATAGTCGATGCGTAATAAAATCCAATACAAACATACCATATATATATATATATATATATATATATATACCACTATCAACATCATCGAATGATACCCTTAAAAAGTTTGCCGACAAAGAATTCCTATCACGAAAATACGATGATCTAAACAGCTCCTAATGCATTATAAATTAGCTTGAACTATGAAAGATTATTAAGCATTTAATAGTCGATACAGCGACAGCCGCTACCTTATTTGAATCAACTTTATTTATTTGTTTAGGATCATAACTACTAATAACGTCGTTGTGGTACTCCTTAACGCTTTCGAAATACCAGTCACTCGTCAGTTCCTGGTCACTTAGTTTTAATTTTTGAAAAAGCTCATGTGTTCATTCTGTGCAACCCTCTTTGTTTATCAAAACGATGACAAAATGTTTTTGAAAAACTACACTTAAAATCGAATGACTCCGCGTCAAAAACTTTAGGTCAAACTTTAAACAAAGTCATTCTTTTCCTAAAAACTCTCTTTCTCTCCCTAAAAAAGGTAGAAAGCGAAACTTCAAAAATCTTACCTCCGATTCGACTCCCTCGAGTCCGACAGCATCTCATCAAACGTTACAGGAAAGATATTTTCTCGAAAAAAGATTTTTTCACTAAAAAAGTTGAGGATCATAAAGTCTGAAAATCTCATACCAGATTAGAGTTCCCCGACCCCGATTACCTTCGGTGAAACCTATCTCTACAGATTTTGCTTGAATTTAGTTAAGTTTATACATCTGCTTTCCTATTGGACGAACGAACGCATTCAACCCACTTTTCATAAGACTCTCCTTTCAGTATAGGGAATAAGACCTGTTATTGTTGAATCAATTCTTATTGTTTGTATATACAGTGGATCATCGCTCTTATTATCCCAGGTCAATGATTCCGTTCTCCGGATCCCTCCAGAACCTGTCTGGAAACGACTTCTTTCTGGTGATTCCACCGGTTCCCTAGCCCTTCCCATTGGATCCTGCAGAAAAAACAATAAGACGTGGAAGCAGTATTCCATCCGGAAAAGGCCGTACCCTGAACCCTTAACTTCCTCCCAAATCCAGTCCTAGGAAACTGTAAGGTACATACAATGATCCTAGAGGAATAGGGAGTGGGAAATCAGGAATGCCAGCGGAAACCTTCACATCCAAAACGGAAAAGCAAAGGATACTGATGGGGCAAATCGGAAGCATAACGGAACCCACGATTCTGCATCCTGAAACAAATATGAACGATCTACGAAGATCACTAGAGATCATTATTGTGACTACCTTAGTTATAGAGTATTTCTGTGATTAGAAGATCCAGATCGATAGAAAATCATATTCTAAGATCTTTCCGCGAAGAAACGCTGCGATTCGAGCTTGATTTACGCCCAAAATCATGATTTTACTAATGAAAATCTTTTAAAGTGATTTGTTTTATTTACCTTAATTAAATGATATTCTGCTGATAGAAAGTACGACACTGATTGTAAATGTTGCTCAAGGAAGGTAAATAACAAATCTAAAGTTCTATGTCGATTCTTCTTTTCAATTATCATCGGCTAATATTAGAAATGGGGTTGGAATGATTTTGAGAAAGTTTTGATATAAAAAAAAAGTATGCGAAATGTTACCTGTGACTTACCTGAAGAGGTGTTTTGCGCCTTTGTGAGTGGAACTTTGAATGCTCACTCCTGTGAATAGATTGGTGATCTCAGGGTGACGAGCCAATGGAAGCTTTATCTGTCAGTAAAAAAAACTAGGTAGGTTTGCAAACTTAACTATTATCCATTTCAAAATATAAGAGACTTCGCTGTAACTTGAATAGATTTTGTTAGAAAGAAGATAGAGAGCTGTGGTTTTCACCATTCGAAAGAGAAATATTGGGGCTATCGAAAGACAGAAGATACGTAGTTATTCAACAAACTATTTCTGGTTTTCTAGAGACTTGGTTTTTCAGAAACCCAGGGTTTTCTGAATTTTTATTAAACGCACAATTCTGATGAAATCAGGTAATAGCCCACAGTTTTTTCAATTGCTCTACGCAGAGCCGAGATCTCTAGAGTACTCCATTCAAAAGATCTAGAGGTTTTCCAGAAACCTAAGTTTTTCAAGAACTGGTCGTAGATCATAACAAAATTCGTTGGAATATAGGTAATCAGTTATGCTGAGTCGAATGGTGATGTTTATTTTTAGTTTCAATGTGACCTATATCTATTAGACGAGAATCTCGATATTTGTGATTTATACATCATNTAACAGCAAAAACTGAATTCCAGAAAGTTCTCGTCCGGTGGCTTGAGATCACATTTAAACTAAAAATAAACACCACCATTCGACTCAGCGTAACTGATTACCTATATTCCAACGAATTTTGTTATGATCTACGACCAGTTCTTGAAAAACTTAGGTTTCTGGAAAACCTCTAGATCTTTTGAATGGAGTACTCTAGAGATCTCGGCTCTGCGTAGAGCAATTGAAAAAACTGTGGGCTATTACCTGATTTCATCAGAATTGTGCGTTTAATAAAAATTCAGAAAACCCTGGGTTTCTGAAAAACCAAGTCTCTAGAAAACCAGAAATAGTTTGTTGAATAACTACGTATCTTCTGTCTTTCGATAGCCCCAACATTTCTCTTTCGAATGGTGAAAACCACAGCTCTCTATCTTCTTTCTAACAAAATCTATTCAAGTTACAGCGAAGTCTCTTATATTTTGAAATGGATAATAGTACTAAACGGAGTAACCCTAAATGCTCGTTGACCAGGTTGAACATGTAATACACGATAAATCTTTAGATATTGTTGCTAGACTCATTTTTTTATGAGCAATTCGAAAATCATATTGGCGAGAGCGAAAAGAGTAACATCAGAAAAATAAGCGTTGTTTGTTGAATAGCAATTGTTTTGCTGATTTTTAGACCCTCAAAATATCTTGCGTTTTTCTCCATGAATATTTTGTCAAAACGAAAAACTAAATAGATATTCGTGATCAGCGTGAAAAGGAGAATCTAACGATGTATGTTCATGGGAAAACGAAGCGGTGCTGTAATGTTGAATTACCGGCACCTTACGATCTTATTTCTTATTTAGAGTCACTTTTTATTTGACAGACAGCCTCTTGATCAAACGTAATAATTATTTGCCTTATTTCACAATTAAATGTATAGAAGATGATTTTTCTTTATTGCGCTCCGAACGTTCATCAAGGTGATAGGTGAAAGGCATAATATTTTGCAAGTGTCCGTTACAATATATTAAAACCTTGATATGAATATACACTGTATAATATCAGATTTTTTTCTCGTTGACTATGTATGGAATAAAAGACATTGAATAAAAAGTCAAGAAAAATCAAAGTGTAGTAATGAAACGTAAAGAGAAAAATCATTGAAGTATGACGAACAAGTATTGATAGATATTCTCGATTGTTCATGCTCAATGATGAAATAAACTATACTTTCTTATTTCTTTCTTTTTACAAACAAAACGAGTCATACGTATATACAAATAATTAAAGTTTTTACAATTTTTTTCTAGTACAATATAAAACAAAATGTCTTATCCTTTGCAACCATATAATCCGAATAATGGAGCAATTGTAAATCAACAATTCAATAGACCCATTGTCAATAGAAATAATGGTATTGGTGGTGATGATGATTTGCTCGATTCTATATTTGGTCTTGCTAGTCGATTAATGACTGAAATACTACGAAATGGTCCTGATATAGGTGGTATTGGAGCATTTATGGGTTCAGATCCGTCTAACCCACACGCACAAATATTTGGTATAAGTTCAATGAATGTAACACAAATTGGATGCGGACCTGATGGTCAACCACACATTGTTCAAACTCATGATGAACGCCGGATAGGACCAGGTGGAATTCGGCAAACTAAAAAAGCATTACGTGATCCAGCTCGTGGCATTGATAAGATGCAAATCGGCTACTTTGTTGGTGATCGTGGAGAAATAATTGAACGCCAATTAGATCGATCTACGGGACAATATCGACAAGAGATTCAGCGACATGGACCTACTCACAATGAGCGTCATTATTCGCAACAAAGGCAGATGCAATCACAACCAGCTTTGCAGCAATTATCTTCATTGCCTCAACAACAGTACCAATATTATCCACAACAGCAACAACAGCTGCCACCACGCTACTCACAACAGCCACAATGTTCACCTTATTCACAGAAACCACAACAAGCTCTTCCAGCACCTTCGTCCTATCGATATTTATAGACAGTCTTATTTTTATGAATTTGCTGAATTTATATATAAGATAATAAACATAAGAAAAAGACGATTAACCTTTTTAAATCTTGAATAGCAATTGAATAAAACGAAAATCAGAAAAAAGAAGTAGTCTATTAGTTATTTTGCTTCATATATATGCAAATAATTAAACTTTTGCAGGACCAGCCCAGATAAGCCATAAAGCATGAATAACACCAGGTAACCATCCAAGAAGAGTCAATAGGAGACTAATCCAAAAGTGCATTGTGCAACCAACCTAAATGAATCAATTGAAGAAAAAAGAATTTTCTTTATCAAAAATTTTAATTTTAATGGAGTATACCTTGATAATAGCGGCTATCGGCGGAAGTAGAATAGCCAAAATTGTCAAGAGAATGTTACCGATAAATTCACCCATGATCAGCTTATTTAAAAAAGATTGATAATAGGAGTTACAGAATTTTTATATCTAAAGAGTGAAATAAGAATTAAAACAAAGATTACGTCATTATGCAAACAAAAATAAAACAGTTAAAAATAACTCTACTCATCCATAATGAAACGAGAAGAAAAATAAGAAATAATCATAGAGGATAGATTTTCATACAAGTTTACGTCATTAATAGACTCAATGAAATTGTTACTCATTGCATATATCGTTTATATAAAACGAATCTCACGAAAAAAAAGTATACTACGAATTTAAGTTAATTTTATACAAACAATTCAACAATAAGCAGAAAGCTAAGTTTACGAATCACTGTAAAAATTTCAGCCATGTATATGGTATACATACTTTGTCTATGGTGTCTAAAAACAAGAATAATTATCTAGTTACCATCAATATTTAACAGTATGACGTAGCTGCATTAATATTTATAAAAATCAATAATAAAACTAAAATAACATGAGCGTACACATAAATATAGTCATCGACTATATTTCAAGGACAACAACAGAATATGGAGATCAAATCATGATTTTTAATAGTTCTTCAATCTTTATCTTATCTAAACGATCAAATTAAAGAAAGATATAACATGAATACTATAAATTGAAGGCAAGTTTTTTGTCTACGTGTCGATTATGCATTCGCTTCGGTTCAATGAATAACGATTTTTTTCTTATGTCATCAGTATTGCAATGACTCAACACACATTTAAACATAATATTCTATAACGAAATTTTGAACCATTTGCTCGATATATCTGCGCTTTAAAAAAACACATCAAGCAAATATATATGAGTGGAGAGTGAGCTCATTATACTGCTTGCAGAAAAAAATTTAATGAAATGAATTTCGCGATACTAACAAATTAGATGTTGTGTCTGATAGAGTGGTGTTGAATGTATATAAAAAAAGATATTTTCGTTACACTTCCACGTGATGCGGCGGAAATTCACGATATTGATTAAGTTAACACGACGATTATGGCTTTTTGCTTCAAAATAATAATGTTCAAACGAAATATTCAAAAAATATTCTCCGAATATATACAACTAAATGAATTTCGACAAGATTCAGCGTACTAAGTAGAGTGAGACAACGATGACCTTTTCTAATAAGATTCTTTTTCACTTATGATAATGATGACCGTGTTTCATATCTATTCACTATTTTTTATTCTTTATTACATCAATAAGTAGCTTGGGTAATCACTTTTCCCCCTGTATTCTTTATCCAATTAAAAAAATTAAACGTTTCATTCTTATCGCAAATTTTTATTTTTGATCTTATGTCAGGATGTCTTGCTGAATTAACACTATATACTTGTTTTTAAACGTGATTGAACTACAAAAAACTGTAGCACTAACTCGCAATACGGAGATGACAGAGCAGATTTATGTGCTTTATTTACATATATCGATCAATATTAGCGCATGATTATTAGAAAAGATCTCGTTCTACATTTTTCTATCAAAACTCATTTTTTTCGAAGGGAAAGATTTTCGCTTGATATTGTTTAGATATTATTCTACTCTTTGAGCTGAAAAAAAGTGAAATTTTTCATTGAATTACAACACACGACGAGCAATAGAAATATAGCTACAAGGATCTACAATGTAGTTAAGAATAGGATTTTCGTCCGATAGGTAGCGAACTAGAAATTTGACAATTTCAGAAGTGAATGATGATTCTTAGACCAATAAAAATGAAAAAGATATATACTAATCAATTGAGTAGAACTCGACCTGCCAGCATTTTTCTTTCTCAGACCGCACAGTACAATGAGTGCGCTCTTCCCTCATATACCAGGATGTTTCGCACTATAGACATTCAGCAAAATGTTGTACCATATGGCGCATTTACTTCGAGCAACAAAGCAATTATTCCGTGAAGCTTCAGTAGTTTTTTCATTTGATTATTCTTGTCATTTATTATTTGAGTTGCAGATATTTGCAAGTCAGTATTACATGTCAAAATAGCCTCAATTTGAAGAGAACATCAAATCTAAGTTGCAGATGTAAGAATAATAGAAAATCAAAACTCAGTAAACTTAAACCTTTATTTATTTCTCTTTTTAAGATAGTTTATATAAGAATAGGAAATATTGTGAAGAAAGAGAATATGAAACTTGGCAATCCAAATAAGATTGGTTACTATCCAGATTGCTTAAAACGCGAGAATACTTTATGTTCAATTTTCTATTTCAATGCTATTTAAAATGCTATCCAATTGATTTAAAGAATTTTACATCCAATAAATTATACCGATATATGTAACTATAATGATAAACTGCACTATATTACATGTTTGCTGCCAAATTTTAGCCGATTCTCACTCTTCTTTCTAATAGGCATTGCATAAGTCTTTAGAAAAATATCAAGCACTACTAGAATATATTACTGACGTTAGAACCCATGAGCTCCATTTTAGTAGTGAGAGCGTTGGGTGAATTAACAATGTTTTTGCAGACAAATTTTCTCAGGTCAAACCTGAGAAGAAGGAAAAAACAAATATCTTTAAAAACAAAAAATTTGCACAACGATTATACAATGTAAAATTTTTGTATTTCTCATTTTTTTAACTTATGCTTTATTTATTTATGTCCCACTCTGGAGTGCTTACATAGAAAAGGAAAGAAGAAGAGAATAAGTGTAAGTGATTCTAATTGCCATAGCTGGGTCAATTCCTAACATTCTATTTTCCGTGTTCCATAATGTTGAATTTTATATGATGTCGTGTAGGGTGTGATATATCATTTATTCTTATATAAAG
Organism: Rotaria magnacalcarata; assembly: GCA_900239745.1. Classification (NCBI taxonomy): domain Eukaryota; kingdom Metazoa; phylum Rotifera; class Eurotatoria; order Philodinida; family Philodinidae; genus Rotaria; species Rotaria magnacalcarata. The sequence continues at coordinate 1,222 of OENM01003463.1, read as the reverse complement.
TTCAACCATTTAAATAATAACGTATCGTGTCTCTTAATTAAGCTTTTTACTCTTTTTTGTCTGAAGAAATGTCCTAACGAGTCTTATTCACTCTTTTTAAATCCACCCCAATAAAATATATCCTCTAGAAAGCTTGAGCGTCCTAGATCTGTCTTGTAGATTTTTGTAATCTTTTGTTTAAATACCTTTTAACATACACTTCCACGTGGTTTTCTTTCGTTAGTGTGAATAAGTCTTCTGCAGAAATAAAAGGACATCTATGAACTATTCTAATTGCAACTCTGAATTTCCTATTGAGTGATTCTTTCTGTGTTTTCGGGAGAAATTGATAGATGGGGAAAATCCACGCAAAATGTGGAAAGACATTGGCAAAAAAACATTTTCTCAAAACGTGAACCGATATTGTTCTACCTTTATTCAATCACTTCAGTTTGACTAAGGCCTTCTCCACTTTTTCTAGACATAGGTCGATTGTAAGTTTCAATGACATTTTGCTCGCCCACGTAAATCCTAAAAATTTGAATGTGTTAACTATTTCTAGTTGATGTCCCTCCATATGTATCTTTATTTCAGGTCGCCTGATCTGTTTGTAGAAAATCTGAGCTACTATTTTCTGTACGTTGATTGGCTGTTTCCGTTTCTTTGCTTAAGCTGCTATCTTGCTGCAGGCGTCGGTGCCCTCTTTTGCCAGATAGCTTTTGATTGTGGCTAGAGATTTCGTAATTGGTGCTGTTATGAGTGCACTGAGGTCGTCAGCAAACAAATGCCCTGAATGAGCACCGAGACATTGTATTAGATCACAGTGATAGACTATGAAAAGGAATGGACTTATATTACTGTCTTGTGGTAGTCTAATATTCATCTTGTACTTTTCGGATACTTTGTCTCCAAATGTGATGTAAGCTTGTCGATTCCCTAACCAAGAAGCCGTCATTTTCAATCGTGCTATGCTCTGAAAGAAAAAAAGGAGTACTGCAGAACTCTTTTATGGTTCTGAAGCTCATGCAGAACCTTTTTTAGTTCTGTATGAAAGTACGGAACTATCAATAGTTCTGTCCAACAGTACTGAACTTTGAAAGGTTTCGGAAAAAGATTCAAAACTATGAAAAGTTTCGTGTCAAAGAATACTGAACCGATAGGGTTCTGCACAATGACACTGAACCTAGTAAGGTTCTGTCAGAAAATGCTAAACCATAAAATATTCTCTATTCAAAAGTACTGA
>OENM01003458.1:0-10071 GCA_900239745.1 Rotaria magnacalcarata | reverse complement strand
AATTTCGACCCGGAATTCGTCGGAAATCTACGGAACCGATGGGAACTGGTCCGACGAAATCCGAACCGGAATCCTGTTAGAATCCGACAGTAGGATGCGACGATTATCCAATGATATTCCGACACTAGGGATCCTAATGTCGTTCCTCAACCAGGAATCCGATAGGATTTCGTCGGTTTATTGGAAATTCATATAAAATCCGGTTGGATTCCCATGGGGTCTGATCGGATACGATTGTCGGAACGATCCTCTTGGGAAACGAATTTTTAATTCACATATATCGGGAAAATACAAAATAAAAGTATGTAACTGCATTACGAAGTCATTTTCACTTTGAATATGTAATACATCAAGTCTTATGATAGATATTTGTATAAATAATTAATTTATGATTCAAGTTCTATTGGTTTAAAGTAGCGATTGTCATATAATCTTGAGGGCGTGGGTGTGGGTGTGGGTGAGTGTGGGTGTCAATATTAAAATACTCTTATATCCACAGCCACACCCGCACCCACACCCCACACCCACACACCCACACCCACACCCACACCCACACCCGACATCTGGTTTGAAGAATGACTACTTTTAATGCAATATGATTTCGTACTATTTTCTCATGTACTCTACTATATTCCTGATCTTTCATAAAAGGGAATTAGCAAGCTCCAGAAGCTATTTGATTCTACAAAACATTTCTTACAGTACTGATATCCTCGGCTCAAACAGTACGAATCGACACATCTACGAAGGAATTGTATGATTTTTTCTTGAAGAATAACTCTGAAGATGGGTATGTTCGATGGTCAGCTCATCTGAACAGTCTCGGAATGCTGCTGTATCATCATTGTTTCGTTTGACGATAAACGACCACTACCCATAAGATCCGCAGCTCAAGGTTAAATTCACAGAATGGCTATTCAAAGCTACCACGTGAACTCATTTAATATTCTTCTGATAGAATACCCTTCAATTCGAAATAAATAAATAATGAATGAATAAAATATGTTAAGGAAATAATCTATATCATATCGATAAAAAAAACTGTATTGAATGCTACAAAGTGCAATCGGTCTCTCTGAATACTGTCGCGAAACGAAAACTCTTCAGGCTTATCACTGCGAGAAATCGAAGAATCCCTGTTTCTCTGATAACAATCTTCGTCATGACTAGTGTTATCAATGTTTTTATCATTTAGTTGCATGCTTGGATGTAATTTCGTTGGGTAGTAGGGAGCTTCCAAATTTCATCTTGGAAATGTATCATAGATAGTAGTGGCCAATGTCAATAACACGAAAAAAGAAACACACTGGAGGGAAAATCCTATTACTAAACAATAAAATTCATTTATAAATTCACACAAAATCTGTTCACTCGTTCATCAAACATAAACGATCATCGAAATTTCAAGTTATATTTTAAGCGTAAGTAGATCATTCGAATTATTCAATTTTTCTTCATGGTTTTACCAAAGATAATATTTATAGTGGAATAGTTTAGAAACAAGTGTAATTTGTTCTTCTTTTCCAATAACTCTTCTTCTGAAAACTAGAAAGAACCATTGGTGTGGGGTATGGGAGTGGATGCGAGTGAATGACAGGAGTACTATCTCATTCACACCCACATCATCAAAAACAATACAGCAGAAATGGAAAAAAGGAAAAATAAGTTTTAGTAAAGGAAGTCGTTTTGTAATAATTAACGAATTCAATATCGTATTAATTGAAATCTAACTGACTGAGTACAGTTTCATATCTTGTCAATTTTGTTGAAATTCCGCTGGAAAATGCATAATAAAAAACCAATTAATAATTATCATTGTCGTAATTTCCTAAAAATTTTAATACTGCCGAAATTACTTTTGGGAAATTCCATAGAACTCTTCAAACTACACATATAAGCATATATATATATATATATATNCAAACAATATACGATTCATCATTCGATTATCATTCCACAAGTTATCTACACAAATATGGTTTCTAGACAAGAGAAAGGATTTATTATGAATGGCAATAGAACAGCGTCTTCACTCGAAATGATTGAAAATTTAGCTAGAGCAAATAATGATACCATAGCACAACTAAATACAAACTATTATAGCATGGCACAACCAAACGTAAACAGCAGATCGACAATGAATTTAGTAACTTATCATATTACACATTCGAATGGAGCACTTTCTGTTCAGGAACAGAACACTCATAAACACTGTAATCAATTCCTTAATGACTGGCGAGGTAAAATTGATATTTATGAAATTTCTGATGTATTCAACGATAAAATTAATTATTCGTGCACGAACTATCAAGATCTTCAAAGATTAAACAAAGACATGCTTCTTGCCGTGAGAAAATATGAACTATTTGGTGACAGTGATAGCGCACAACGAGAACTTAGTAAATTCAAGCAAAATTTCATGCAAATTCAAGCAGCATTGCGCCAGCTCTCTGAGCTAATCACAACCGGTGGTAGTGGTCATTTAACTAGCATTCGAGAGCAATTAGATAATATCAATAATCAGCTGAAGTTATTACGGAATCAATATAGGAATATTGCATTTAACTAAGAAAATAGAAGGCGTTGAACAGCTTTCAACACAAACTTTTAAAAGAAAACGCGATTTTGCCGTTTTAACGCATCATTTTCTCTCTCTAACGCACCCAAATGCATGATTTTGTGCATGTAGCGCGTTGAAATGACTCCTTTTTTAGTTACAACGGGATTTTTCCTTAAAAAAAGCTATTTCTTGTAAGCACTTTATGATACATTTTAATGTTCTTTTAGCGATACAATTTTTACGTAAACGTTTAGAGCTGTTTTTTCCTCCTGATAACTGCAATATCTAAATAAACTGGTTATTTAAAATTTTTTGTCCGCATTTCATCAAATGAAAATGTAACTAAATGGGCCGTTAATTACCTACTGTATATCGAAAATCAGAATATTGAAACAGCTGAAATGAAAACACATAACAACATCATAATTAATATTGTACAGGGGTGTAGGTGTGGACGTTTTAAGCTATCATGATATTGGTATTTCATCTTACCAACTAGACTATTGATTGGTTCGCAAACATTTTGAACCAATACCTATTTGAAGATGTGCCGATTGTCACAGCTATGTTTATTGCTTTTTGTGCTAATGTTGTTTGCAGCAATTCATCGGTTCCTTTGTTTTCACATTTTTAATTTATACCCATGAAGTGCCATAGAATATATCATGGATCATGCTAAGTGTGTGTGCTATTCTATGAATGGTGATATAATAATGCTTGCTTTGTGTGAGACTCCTATTTGAGGATGTGAATGTACGTAAATCAATTCAAAAACATATCAATCTATCGTCTAATGAAAAAGCTGTTAGCGCAATCCCTGTGGGAATGTGAAAGACGATGGAACTCCTTTGCTGGAAGCTGTCTACCACGCCCTGCGAGTTTTTGTAGCTTTACTACCACTGTCTATAATCATATATGCAACCTTTCGGTAGCGGTCTGTATTTTGATCTATGGAGTCAGTAGAGGCCATCATAGACTGTGACAGAGAAATTATTTAATTAATTTTTCTGCGCCGGTTTGTGGGGGAGAGGCAGGGATGGGTGCAGATTTCTACCCTATATACTTCAACACTCCTTTTAGATCGTGTTTCACAAAAGACAAATCAATCTGATACTCTCAACCTTAAGAGTATAGGTGCCAATGAAAAGAAAACCCAGCCACACCCACACCCTTAAATTCGTTAGTATCTCGTTGAAAGCTTTCTTTTGGCCTCAATATGTTTAAACTTTTCGCTCAACAGATCACAACCTTCCATTGTAAGTAATTTGAAATAATAAAAATGTACAGCCATCTCCAATAGTGTATATAGTCACAGAGGAACTCCGTCGTCGACTATCGCCTCTTCATTCATCTGGCTTGCCGTCAATTCAACCTCATTCCGCACATGAGTGATATCTACATGTTCTTCTCCGTAATTGGCTTGATAGATTTTCAAACATTGATTGAAATAAACAAATGCTTGATCATAATTTTTAGTATGCCTGTACAATTGACCGATACATAATAAGGATGACGCAATATCTATATGATCAGATGTATAAAGTTTTGATTGTAGAGACAAGGCTCTTTGTCGAGTTTCCAGTGCATCATGAAACACATTATATTCATAATATAACTGACTGATTACAATAAGACATTGAATTATTGGCTCTTGCTCTTGTGGTAAACATCGCTGAAATAGATACAAAGCTTTTTGATACCAATGCAATGCTTGATTAAAATCTTTCTTGTGTCTAAATAAACATCCAATAGTTTTCATGGTATAACCATTTCTTGGATGATTCTCTGGCAACTTTACGTTTTGATCAGCCAACTTTTGATTGCAAAAAGTCAGAGCTGTAGTATAATCAAGTTTCTTTATAAGACAGGTAACAATGCGATTGAAATCTATTGTCAAATCTTGATGGTCATTGTTTAAAATATTTTCGTCAATATTCCACGCATGATAATAATAATGAAGCGCGCTATCATAATCTCCTTGCTCTTCGAAAATAACACCGATATTTCCTGCGGCCCATGCAATATCAGGATGTTGATTAGGCAAAATCCGATGATACATTTCATATGCATTTAGCAAAAATGTTAATGCTAGTTGATATTCTTTTTTACTGCTATACACATTCCCTATGTGTTCCATTGTGACAGCTATATTTTCGTGATCATCGGAATTCACTGTTTGTTCAATTGACAATGCATCTGTCAGATAATCCAGTGCATGATCATAGTCCTTTTTTGCCTGATAAGTAAGACCAATGTTACGTAAAGAGGATGCTATTTGAGTATGATTTCGGCAAAAACGCTTTTGTCGCAAATTATAGGCTGTCATATAATAGTTTAAGGCTAAATTAAATTCTTTTTTCTGACGAAATATATTACCAAGATTATGATAGACTGATGAAGTATCTTCGTGATCATTTGGCAAGGAATTTAATAGCCTTTGAAAATAGTTCTGAGCTTTTTCTGTTTGTCCTAACTCAAAAAATAGAAGACGACCAAACACTATAGTTGAACTGTAAGATTTCATTTCATTCTTCTTTAAGTTAACGAAATCTTCGACATTATTAAGATCATCATCTGTTACTTCCATTATCATTTTCCATAAATTTAATGCTTCATCATAGATAACAGATATAACTCTACATACTGTGCCCAAACCGAATAAAATTTCTTTTTCATGTTTCATTACACTTAATTTACTAATATCAGCAAATATTGCATTCTGTAATTTATAATCGACTACGATTTCGCATAAGATTGGATACCAGTTGTTAGTATCTTGAATGCCAGCAATAAATGCTAATGCAACATTGATATCTTCGGAGGTCGACATGAAACTATTTATTGATATTCGCATACCTGGATTTTCTTTCATTCTTGTAAACTCATCTTTTGAAATTACTTGCCCACGATATACGATCAATTTATCCCAATTATTATTAATGCGAAATTGCTTATGATGTTCCAGTTCCAACTGAGAGTATAAGTCGATAATGTAAAAACGGAATACATATAATAAATCAATGTCTTCTGTACGTAGTGCTTTATTTAACAATTTATACAAAAAACATTCGGAAGTATACCATTCGATGGCTTTACTTGCCGTATAAGATGTACGAAACATGTCGATTTTTTGTAATTCAGCTTCATTAAAGCGATAGAATTCAGCGCATTTATCAAGCATTTCATTCTTAGACTGATCAGTGTGTGGCAAAGTTTTCAGTATATCAATTAGTAAACGATACCATAGAATCGATGCCGAATCTCTTGTTGAATTTTGCTTGTTACTGTCAAACAAAGTGAATGACATCGTTTGATTTGACATCGACTGAATAGTACCATGAATTGATTTTATCAACTGTTGTTGATCAGTACAAATTGCAGCAACTTTCGGGTATTCACTACACACAGAAGTAAGTTTTAAATGATCATTACAGGTTAGAAAAACTGCACGAACAGTGTTTAATGAGTGGATGATGGGTAAAACTAGTTCATGTAGTGATGCGCAAATAATAAGAATAATATTTTCATCAACAATTGTTTTTATATAGTCAATACATAAATGTGGATCTGTATACAGTAGCACGTAATTATTCATTTTATATAGTAACCGTTGCATTTGCACACTTTCATTCGAGTCATCAATATTTTCGTCTAGCCAAATCAATGTTATATATTCTAAATTTTTTTCAATGTCTGCTGGGCATCGATTACGTTCAGTAAATCTATTGTTTCCTAAGCGGATAAGCAAAAAATAACATTTCCGATTTGTAGCCTCCACGCCAAAGAAGCACACAAGAGTCACTAATCATATTCTAGTCTTCTACAACCAGTGTAAAACTTTTGATGCAAAAAAAGTTACTAATAAGTACTTTTATTATTTTTTCAGCGAGTGTTACAAGTAATTACATGCACCACTATTCATGCTGATTTTGCTCCATTTAAAAAATCTATCAATTATCAGAAGATCGGCATCGCGTGTCTTTAATGTAGCCAGTAGTTATTTTGTTAATACTAATTTTTAATAGGCTTCTGTAATTCCAAACTTTCATGGAGTCTCTCTTTGTCACTTCGCTGATGATTAGGGGTGTCACATTTAAATTTTAAAAAATTTATTAAATCGAGAAATAAATTCTCAAAAATTTAAATTTAAAATAAATTAAATTTTTTTCGCATGAAAAGTTAAATTTAAAATAAATTTAAATTCAAGAAATTTAAATTTAATTAAATTTTAAATTTTGTATCATTTAAATTTAACTAAATTTAAATTAAATTGTTTGAAATTCAAATTAGTTAAATTTTGAAAACTAGTAGATAAACATAGTTTTTGACTTGATTGCTACTATTTAAAGTCAAATTTGAGTATGTTTCCTGTTTTCTAAAGTTAAAATTAGTCATTCTTCCATGAATTGGGCTATTAAATATATTTTTATGAGTATCCCAGTATTTTGAAGAAGAAAGATGACGGATCCTGCATAATCTGTAGAGAAATTTTGACTATTATGAATAAATATTAACCTAAAATACTAGGTTTTCCTCTCATTTTGTAATTACTACTATTAAAGTCACGTATTTTTCTCGTAGCAATGATGTGTATCCATCCAAACAATTTATTAAATTTAAAATTTAAATTTAAAAAAATTTATTAAATCGAGAAATAAATTTTCAAAAATTTAATTTAATTTAAATTTAAATTCTGAAAATTTAAATTTTATTTAAATTTAAATTTTTGTATCAGAAAAATTTAAATTTATTTTAAATTTAACTTCATAGAATTTTATTTAAAATTAAATTAACTTTTCACGAAGTTAAATTTAAATTAAATAAAATGTAAATTGACACCCCTACTGATGATACATATCAACATTCATCGACTTCTCAACTACATAATGGGATTTCTGTAGACGGAAATACGACTCGTTGATCAAATTTCGAACAAATCAATTCACCTAAAGGTATCGCTGATTGGGATACTAAAATGCGCAATATTATGTCTAAAACTAATTGAATTAATTTCGTATATTCTTTGTTCGATTCGTACCAACTTTTCAATCATTGGCCATGAACATTTAAAATAAAATAATATGCATTCAAAAGGAAACATCAGCAAAAAAGAAGAATTTTCATATAGGCAATTTTCCTTGAGACAATAAACTACCATAGGATCAAACACATGGCTCTATGAACAACAGAAAATAATTTAAATAGTTCTTAAAAAAGACATTCCTTGGAGAGTTTTGTTTGAAATAGGATGAGCTTTATTGCATCTAATATGGTAAGATTTCGCTGAGAAATCAGAACACCGTCGAAATTCCACATTTTAAAAAGTCTAACAAGAATTTTGGTTAAAGACAGAAGAATAATTATATGTATACTATGAATAACAGGATAGAACAAAATTCTGCTGTAAGAGCAAAATTCTAAGCAAAAATTTTGACCTGGAAGAAGAACTAATACTATATAACGAAGAGTATAAGCGCAGTATCATCGTTTAGTGATTAAATAAAATTCTCGAATTCTGTCTGTGATGAATTATGCCACTGCTGGAAATGTGGTGATTTATTGATTTGTTCGACTTATCCTCCATAGTCAATAAAGCTGTTAGAAGAATTTGTAAAATATCCTACGTGATATGTGGGATAGTTCAGCAGAGCATAGTTTTTATTTATTTATAACACGACATCCATCAACGATCATTTTTTGCATTAGGGTTAAATATTACAATATTTTCTAGCGATTTAGCGAAAAATTGGTATTCTGATTACAGTTCTGTTTGTAATCCAGTTAAAAATTACCTTTTTATTTACTCTGATAGATGTTCAAAGGTCATACTCACTTGGAGAAATTACACAGAATGATTTTGTGATGTGGGACATTCTCAGGAGTCTAGCACTTATACCAATGATGATTGGATCGTTGTTCTTTTAAGCACTGAAGTTAGATGAGCCAATAATTATTGAACAAACAAATATTCAACATTATTCCGTGTAATTAATTAAAATACCTAGATCACATTATGTAATAGAGAGTTCATAAGATATATATAAATTTGACTCTTTATACTATGCTAAGCGAATATTAATTTGACTCTCGAGTCATCGATGATTTTACGCGCTTTAGTCTTACTATTACTCGTAGAAAATGGAGAAAAATACCTTAGAATTCGGAGCTCTATTACTGCTTGTCTTGTACACCGTACACAGGTATGTATTCGTGATAAAGAGTGCCGATCGATTTGTAATTGCGTCGCAGGGCGTTTTACACAAGCACTGAGAGTACTCTATTTTGAGTCGCACAAACGCAGAAGAACGACGAAACCATAATTTAAGTGAGAGAAAGAACAGTTGGAAATATTGATTCTATTAGTATTACGTGATACTACATAGAAGCGTCGATTATTGCGCATTTTGAATAAAAAAAATGGTAAGTTGGAAAAAAAACTTCTTTATTCTATAAGTACGTGCAAATTTAATAAAGAAGGAATAAAAGTACTAAATTATTCATACTTCAGCATTGAAAAGAAAAAAGAAATAAATAATTATTGATATCTTAACGAACCACGCTCCATCTCAATCCAGATGTCGTTATACTAAATGACATTATCTACGAATCGTCTTTTTAAGTTTCAACTTATGAAAACTCTAATTGAAGCGTTTTATCAGGAAAAATACCTAATTCTGGCTGAATCTATATCCAGCGGATGTTGATGTGTGTGTGGATCTTTTTCTTCTTTTTAGTTAGACCCGTACTCACATCTCAAGGGGGGGGGAGCACGACTTCATCTGTTTTAAAACGTTTTTCTAGTAGGATAGAAGTACATGGAAGTACAAGGGAAGCAAAATGAAGTACGACAGGAGTGCTGAAGTCGTGCTCCCCCTTAGGTGATCCTGCTTTACAGAGAAATCGATTTTACATATATTGCGAAAACTTTATGATTCTATGTCACTGNATTCAAAACTGACGAGATAAACAGTGGACACATATTTTATCAACATTGTCATTCGGGCGTGCGGTGCTTCTTACTAAAAATTCAATATATCAGCAAAGGTTTGAGCAATCGAGGTGCGATTGGTGGCAAAAAGCTTATCAATTGACAGAGTTTTAAAATATATAAATGAAGCCGAAATTTGAGAAAATCGATTAAGCACACTAAATCGTGGCTTACGTGCGATGGCTCTTATATGTTAATTGCCATTTTAACTTTGAATTAAAACTAGAGTACAGTGATTGAAGTAGTATAATCTACTTTAAAATTTATCGTGATCTGGATAGAATGTAAATCAAGAAAAAGTCATTCGTGATTTTGTTGTTGTAAATATTATTTATTACCTAATAAATATAAATGTCGCCAGCAAATAAGTTAGCTTTGGTCGTAGATTATTACCATACCAATTAGACTCATAAATATTTAGTATTTAGATTACAAAAGTAACTTCATCACCCATTGTAACTTTGATATAACAATTTTTTATATACAGAAGCAGGGTTGTCGATTGTTTCTAAGAGTGTGTGTG
>OENM01003457.1:0-10074 GCA_900239745.1 Rotaria magnacalcarata | reverse complement strand
TGTTGTAGTTGTGGTTGTGGTTGTTGTTGTAGTTGTGGTTGTTGTTGTAGTTGTGGTTGTGGTTACTGTCGATGCTACTCAAAAAGAAAAGACCCTATTACTGAAAAGAATTGAAAATTATTCAAATATACTTGTCGTTGATGTTGTACTTGCAGAGCTAGCTATTTAAGAAAAAGAAGAAAAAAATACTATAAGTCAATGGAGCTTGAAAGCAATTGAGAATTTTACATTTCATGAGTAGAATGCCAAGAATCAATGCACTCAAAAGTGCGGCTAGCAAAATAATACCAAATGCCGACAAAACAAAGCACAAAGGATGGCACAGACAGCAACAGCATCTATAAATAATAACAAACGAAATGAATGTATTGATATTTGGCACTGTTTTGGCCTCACCTTCGTCGTTTATTCCAAGCTGAGTTTTCTTCTCGACGTTTATTTGATAACTTCTGTGATTTCTCACGACTTGGAATCTATTTGGAATTGTAAAGTATCAAAGTTTTAACTTTTACAATTCGATACTCACAGTAAGCATGGCATCAAAATTCGATTGCTTTTCTAATTGTTTGCCGTCGTTATCAACCTTCTATCATTCTTAAGAACCAACTAGAATAAGAAATATCATGAATGAACTCACCGAATGTAGAGGAAGCGGTGGCTTGTATCTTTCAATTCGTCCTTGATCACTCCAAGGATTTTGTTCAGTTTCAATATAAATCGTTGATAATCCATGATTATGTATGGACTATAAAAAATACGAAGAGCTAATATGAAGCAATTTATCTACGTGTTATTTTCTCGTTTGAGATGCTTTTATTGCTTGTTGACTCAGCTGTTTCGTAGGATCTCGACAGCGAGATGATTGTGTAGAAATCCATTGAACCTTAGAAAAAGGGAAAAAATGACTCACCGAGTACAACGACCTTCCATTAACTGTTGTATTGCTAGTTGGAGTTACAATAGAAGATTTTCTCTAAAAACCAATTAGCTATGTAGTTATGTTTGATTTAAACAGTGGATGTCCCAGAATAAATTACCTTGTTTTCATTTTTAATATTTCTCCTTTTTATTAATCTTGATCGGACTAATTTTTTTCCCGAAAGATTCTCCGTTCAATTCTCTAGAAAAATGTGTTGACAGTTTTATTGCGGAATTGTAAGAACTATCAAAATGGATCAAAAAAATATACGCCTTTTGTCAAATATATTTTAAAATAATTCTAAACTCTTAAATTCGTTTTACTAGCACCATAATACGATTTCAGTAGGATGTGACTGTGCATAAGCGTGCATGTGTGAGTAACGAGAAGAACTATGTTAACACACAGTCACAGTCACAGTCACACCCACGCACCCGCATTCCGAAATTCAGTGCACCCGCACTGACACCCACACACAATTCCGGAAATTAGGTCGAACAGGAACTGAACGGAATTACACGGAATTCCGTCTAATTCCCAACGATTCCGCTTTCACCTAATTGCGGAATCGGATCATCACTAGATGGGTAAGAGAAGATAGAATAGTGATGCAAGTTGTAATTCCGGAATTGACGGAACTGGTCCCGGAATGTTCAACATTGCGGAATAGGATGATTGCTCTTTTCAAAGTAAATGAAAACAACAGCTTGGATCAATCCAGCTTGACTACACCTTATTTGTTTTATCGGAAAGCGTAAATGATGGATTAAAAAATCATCATTTTATTAAAATTACTAATAGAAAATAGAGCCTTTCAAGGCATACACGATAGATACTTTAACTTTTCTTCCTCTCATAATTTTTCCGCAAATAATACTGAAAAACGCGTTTTTCATTGTGTGCACGTTCATTTTTTGCTCCTTTTTGGTCACAATTCCTCAGGGTATTTTTGCAACTTTGAATTCCGGAATAAACCTGTCAACGCATTTTTTCTAGAGAATTGAACGGGAAATCTTTCGAGAAAAAAATTAGTTCGACCAAGATTAATAAAAGGAGAAATATTAAAAATACAAACAGGGTAATTTATTCTGGGGCACCCGATACATAAGTATCTATGGTAAATTTTATTTGAGGTATAATCTAGAATAATTATTATGGGATCATTTCTAGACTTTACAAGCCTACAAATAAAAAGACATCTCAAAATTATTGGAAGTCCTGTCTACATCGCTACCGAAAATTAGGCATTTATTCTATACTGGCTTCAAATACTTATTAGTTTTTTTACAGAATCAAATAGCAATTAGATTCATTATTTTTGTGACACTATCTATTACTGTGATGACATTTTGTCTTTAAAAAATATGGTTTGCTTGTTTTTTTCTTCTCGTAATTTTATGCGTGTTTTCCCCATAGATGAAATGCATAGCTTTGATGTAATTATACTAAAACACAAATCTTTTGAAAAATCCCCTTGAATTGATCCTATCATGTTCTTAGGAGCTCGCCTTTTCGAACTTCTTTTTTTATACCATTTATTAGATAAAAATTTTAATTAAGCGCATATATACAAGCTCTCTGCATTAGGATTTACAATTAAAATGTTTTTTTCTTTTGTTTTCATAGTTGTAAGGCAGCCCCACTTGAATTCTAATTAAAAATTTGACTATTCTTTTTTGCTTTTTGGCATAGCTACACGACAACAACGTTTCAAATAAAAATTGTAAATAAATTTCGTTTTACTTGAGCTCGAGTTAAGCATCTCCTGAAATATGGAGAGAATAACGGTAATCACATACATGTGGATTGTTTTTGGTATCGAAACGTGTGCTCATATCATAAAACTGTATCCTGATTGGCTTCGCTTATCGGAGATAAAGCTATGAGAGTATCATCATGTTACAAGCGACGTAAGCTCGTCAAGTCTACTCATATGGAATTTTCTTCTTCTATTCGATCTAAGAAGTATTTTTTTTCTGAGATATGATTTCATACCTTTAATAGTAGTTTGTGACGTTTTTTCTTAATAAAGTTCGTCTTTGTTGTTTGACTTTGATGATGTTTCTGCCTAGAAACATCTTTTGATTGAACAGAACTCACTACATATTTCGTCGATATTTTAGGCATTATGATTTTGATTACAACAATTGAGAATGCAACATCGACTATTTACAAGAAGCGTACTGCAATAGTATGAAAACGATGGATGCATAAAATTATATAAGCGGACAAAAGAAATCCGACAAGAACTTTACTGTTTCTTCGTTTCTGTAAGAGTGTGGGTGTTGGCAGTAGGTGCGGGTCTGCCATGCATCATCATTCCACATCCACACCCTCAAGAAATATATTTTCTCTGTTTTTACCAAAAAGATACTTTACGTGGGTTCTCAACATTTTTGATAGACATTAAGAACATCTGATTTCTCTTCTATAAAAATAGCAATGAATAATAACACTTCAATGTAGTCATAAACTCGCTGATGTTCATTAGGTTAACACGTTTGGCATAGTCGATGACCACATCCTATCAATTGTACTGGATCTCGTACAGTGGCGGAGCCAGGATTTTGGGCTAGGGGGGGCTGAGCCCCCGAAAAAAATTTTCGTGAATTTTTTGAGAATTTGAAAGTCATTTTGGATTTTTTTTTGGGAATTTTGACAATTTTTTTGGGTTTTTTTCGGATTTTTGTCGGATTTTGAAAGCTTTTTTAGATTTTTGAAATTTTTTTCAAAACTTTTTGTTTTTTTTGAAGGTTATTCTGAAATTTTTGAAGATTTTCTGGATTTTTTGGAGGATTTTGAAATTTTTCTCGATTCTTGCGGGAGATTTTGAGTTTCATAGCTGGCAACGCTGACTAAAACATGAAATTGCAAACATTACTACATATTTATATAAAAAAATGCATTTTCTAAAATCTCGCTAGGGGGGGNCCCCCCCCCCCCCCCCCCCCTGGCTCCGCCACTGATCTCGTAGTATCAAGGCACACACAGAACATGTGTACTTCTGATGAAGTCAATGTTTGTTTCTTGCATTTATGCCGACCATTATTGTTATATAATCAATATGAAATGAAAGTTGAAGGGTAATCATATACTAAATAATTTATTGTACTGTTCGTTTCATAGACCAATGTATACCGATGAAGTTCTTAAGACTATCTGAACTAATGAATACTTAAAAATGTTTTATTCAAATGAGAAGATCTAATATATAAATTATCTACTAGTTGATGTCAGAAATCAGTATTATGTAAAGATTGATTCACGAATATTTGTACTGAACCTCGATGAATTCTTCATGTTGTAGTCAGATCATCGATGCCACAACTATCGACGATGAAGAACAGGTAAATGTTAAAAGAATTAAAATAATAATCCGCAACTTGAATTAATTATAATCGAGCACTCTTTTGCATGTTTTTCTGGCATCTATATTTGTATCCCAAGAGACATGGCTCACTTTGATAGATGTTATCCTAACAAACAAGCAGTCACATCATTATCTCCCCAAAGATAACTTGTCAGTGATTTGCAGAAAAAATAAGTAAAAAAATTTACACTGGGCTAGGACGATGTGTTAGTGCTATTAATAGCATTTTTTTATGACGCAAATTCGAGTCAATATTTTACTTGTGAAGTTGCACCCTAGATTCTACACAATTGTCGATGCATTAAAATAAAAATTTTGAACGAAAATAATTCATGTAAGTTATATATTTTACGGTAAAAGAATAAAATTACCAGCTAGACGAGTTACAGTATCTAGTTTTTGATACAGAGATTTAATGATCAGCGTGTGCATGTAGCATAGGCGGCGGACCTATTAGGCTTGGGGAGGCTCATTTAGTTTGAAAAAAAAGTTGTAGATCTCATCTTTAGTGTAGGGACGATTGGCAAAATTTCGATCGATTGTTCTTTAATACTTAGTCTATTGCGCATGAAGATTAACAAAATGGTTAAAAAAACTGCTAACTAAAGGCAAATACGACGCAGAATCTTGATTGGTGACAAGTATCGCATGAATTTTTAAAATGTATGTTAGGGTGATCAGTAAAAAATGTTTTTTTTTGGTTATATTCAGTATTTTTTATCTTTGTTTTTTTTTGCTCTACTCTCCTGAAATTCGTTTTATGATTTTTGTGTTCTTATTGATCATTTTCTGAAAAATAAATATTATAGTAATATTTTTCATTACTTTACAAGTTTTGAAAAAAGTAGAATCAGAAGTAAATTATCAGCAGACCACCTATTAGTACCAGATTTGTTTTATTTTTAATTTCACCTCTCATCGTCCTCATCCTCTGAAAAAAACATTTTGAGCCTCCCCTACATTGAAATTGCTCCGCCGCCGTTGGTATGTAGTATTGTGAGATGAATGCTTTGAGAAAATCCATTTCAAGATGAGAAGAAAAAGTATTGTGTGAAGCACAATGCGAAGGGAACTCCGAGATATCTATGGTAGACATTTATTGCTCTCTTTAACGAAATCCACAAATTTTGACAAACTTTAAAGACTTTAATAAATATTAGTACTTGCTATCAATATTAATTATATTCAATTTTAACACATGAACTACCAATTATCTTATTCTATATTTGGAAGGATATGTAACTTGATATTAAAGAACTTCACTTCAAAACAGATAAAGTAAAATAAGTGTCGCATGTGTTCTTTACGAACAGCTTCATTAAGTTTCACATTTTAATCCCGCAAGGATGCCGCCAACTGATAACTTCCTTTGTTGACACAACCGATTTACAAATTTATCACCAATAAATGATAGTGAGTTTTTCTTTTGGTCTGCAAAATATTTCTTTATTGACTTTATGTTCCGCGAATTAGTTTTATTAGCAGATACCAGATCATAATTTATTTCTAACTTTTATCTAACCGATGTTGCTTGGAATTGCCGAAAGAGGAAATAAAATCATTATTAATTTTTTTCCTACCAACTTCCCTCTAGGTGATAAAGCCATAATCTGCGAGAGACAGCAACTCCAAGGATTAGCCTGTCTATGAATAAATATTGTTTATCTTAGAATTCATGTATAAGAAAGACGTCTTGACAATCACATAACCATCTTTTGTTGAAATCAACAACATCAGCAAAAATATTTTTCTTCATTCATGAAACATCATATAGCAATAGATATACATTTTACTATTGCTTTAACTTTTTATGCTATTGTTGCGTATAACCATATATTATATTCCAATATGAGATTTACTAGCACTGTGCCCAATGCGATTCATTTTTGAAATATACATGAAAAAATCCTATCCGTCTGAAAGAATACTTTTGGAAAACGATATACTTTCACAAACTTTTGTTATACATGCGGCAGCATGATCGCTCCGATGTGAAAAGAATATATTGAAACTGTTTTATCGATTCCATAACAATATGAATATATGTGAATATGGAGTTTTACACTATCATTAGCTATTGATACGTGGTGAGCATCATAAAACAGTCTTCCAAAAAACTATTTTGCTAAACGACGAGCCAATTTCGAGTTGGTACTTTTTTTTGTAGAACAATATATTTGAATATATTTTCTTCATTTGAAAAATGCAGCAAATTTTACATAAAGTAAATAAAAATATGAGATGTGACAAGGCTGAGAGGCGTCTTATGATTTGCTGAAGCTTTCGAGCAGTATTTGAGAAAGAAAAACATTTCTAGATAATGCTTTAACAACATATAAATTTCAATAATCCTGTTTAAAGTATTACATGAAACTTAATCAAATAAAATAAACTTTCATTTATGAACATCTATACCGAGAAAACATTAACACAAGATTACGCAATACTGCTTTTATCATTGCTTATACGCGAACATGATATCTGTTAGGTAGTTAGACAGTAATCTAAAAACAGAAAATATCTATACATCTATATCATAAGATAACAACTTAACATCGTCATGAACGTTGAATCCAAACACTTGTCTCGGCTGGTTCTCTTGTACCGTGTTTTTCACTGAGCCATATCCATGGACATTGAATGTGAAACTCAATGTTATCGTTCGTTGGGAATCCATATTTAGTGACTAATGTTTTGCATGTTGACTAGCGCGAATTGTCAAACAGCTAGTGCATCTCGTTATCCCAATAATAAGCTACGTTTACCCAGACTTACAAAAAGGATGTGATGTCGAGCCTAAGTGAAGTTTTCTTTCATGACATGGAGTTATGTGTTTAAATCATTTACGGAATTATTCCGACCGTTGATTCATACATTTTGCATAGAAGTCAGAAGATCCAAAACTGAGAAAAACAATAAACCGATAAAGCTCAAATTTTAAGACGCTTCATTCATTTCAGAGTAACAAGCTCGAGACTCCTTTTGATGGTATTTACTGACGCCGAAATGAATTTAAAAGACTTCGGCGTAGACTATCATGACACTTAACTGAAGTAGCCTATGTGATGGGATTCTGATATTTAATATATGGAAATGGTCGTCTATGCTGAAACAAACTATGAATATTCATTGAAATTTAGTTCGCTATCTCTTTGGCCGATCGGTATTATCTTAGGTAAATAGTTTTATAAGTCTCGTCTATATTTTCGATACAATCATAATGCTTGCTTTATGTATTAAATTGTAAGTGCCGTTTCATTCTGCTTAGATAAATGGTGAGAGATTCATGAAATTCTCTTTTGTAGAATTTAGAAGTTAATATAAATATAACAAAAGTAAGCATCGGCGGTAAAAATGAGATAAAATAGCCAATCGAGAAGTACCATGCATCATTTTTCGATTTCATACATTTTAATACAAAAGACATGATTAAACGTGGTAATCCAAGAATGACCAGCAATACTGGACCAGTGAATAGATACTGATGTTGTCGAAATTGTGCTTGTAAAAGCTCTCTATAGGTTCGACGAGTTTGAACAGCTGTTTGTCGACGAGATTTTGTTGCTATGAGTATGACAGCTGAAACTACATTGATCATGAATGGAGCAAGAAAATGAAACGTTTGTACCATAGAATTATATACTGTTAAACCACGAGGATACGTGACAATACACCAGGTTCGTTTTTCATCGTCATTCTGTTCATCTATTATACGTCTATAAACTGGATCATGAATAGAGGTACCAATAATAAAAATCAAAAGACCAGCAATAATTATTTTAGCTATTCTTTTACTTTTTTCCTTGTGAAAATAAGTTGCTTTTATAACAGTAACAGCTCGTTCAGTAGCAACACATGCATTCAGCCATTGATCCATGGTGAGAAAAACTCGTAAGAGAAAATCGAGTGATATACAATGAATTTGTAAGAATACTCGATTTGATATATCAGCCATTTGTGCGAAAATAAGTATCCAAAATTTCAATGCAAGTAGTGTTGTCGTCAGTAAGGTAGTGATCGACGAGCAGAATACGTATAAGCCGCAACCAACTTCACATGTGGGTGTGTGAGGATGCGGGTGTGCGTGTCAATTCAATGGTCTGTACCCACAACCACATCCTCAGAATACTTACCAACGCCTATCGATGCTACATATTCTGTTGAATAATAATCTTGAGCAAATCGTTGTAGGATTGTAGTTTTTCTAAAAACAAGATAGCGAATGTTCATATACTAAGAAAAGAAAGAAATACATACTCAACGCCACTGTCACCAATAATTAAAATTTTAAATAGATAGTCATATTCAGCATCGGTTGTGTAATTCAATGACATGATTTCTACTTTGGTAACACTGTCTGTTCTTAATGAGTCAGTAGTGTCAAACTTGAAACTTGAATTCAGTTGAAAATAGAAAATTTCAACTTTCAACGTATGGCGATATATGTGTGAGTCACCATTCTTCGGAATGCTATTGGTTTAAGAGTTGAAAATTGAAAATTTCAATTTTCAATTGAATTCAAGTTTCAAGTTGGACATATATGTAATGAGTTAAATATCCCTATATATATATAGTTGTCAGATAGACTAGCCACGTTGAATAAGTCGCTGATGTGGACAGGGAACGGATAGAATGACTCGACATGGCGAATCATTCACCTACGTGCTTTTATTAAAGTCTTCTAAAAGAAAAAATCATATGGTTTCAAAAACATTTTTCATGTGCCAATAGAAGTTTCTTTGCTAATGAAAGATGATGTGCTCAAATGGAATAAAACAAAATGAAACTGAATCTCTATGATCGGATGAAAAGAACTTTCCTCACAAAACTGTACTACTGCATTTGATTCACTGATTTTCCGTTGTAAAATAAAGAGAAAGGTTATTAATTTTAAAATAAATTGGTAAGATTTCTTGTTAATATTTTTGGAATGACTTTCTCACTTCAGAAATTCATATCATCATTCAGCCCTCCATTTAATAATATGAATGCCTTGAACAAGTCAGAAATTTAAAATTTTTTTTTCTCATCATGTTTCGTCTACTGCTTTGCGAATGATCATACGGCTTTGTCTTCCTAAAACTCATGCTTGAAAGCAATTCAGAAAAAAAACGAAAAGAAATTGCTGAAAGAGAACAAAAAATGTTGTCAGCTTGCATGGTGTAAGAAGCGAGTAACAGAAGCAAGCAAAATTTTTATTTTCGATAAAAAATTCCGACTTTCAAGGACACTTTGATTTCTACCGTTTAAGTTTGGTGAGTGAACTTTTGGGAATATTTTGAAAGCAGAAGACATCTTATTTTTGAATAAGTAAGGGTAATACCGTAGTCACGAGTTAATCTGTGTTGACTCTCTAATCAGTTAGGTGAAACGAAGAATTTTATGCTTCATCGAATGACACCATTTTCGATTTGGTTCATCAGGGTGAGGGCATGGGTGTGAGTATAGACAAGTCCAAGATAGTGGCGGAGCCAGAGGGGGAGCTTGGGGGAGCTGAGCTCCCTCTAGAAATGTTTGAGCTCCCCCTAGAAAATATCGAGCTCTCCTGGAGAATTTTAGAATAGTTATGTACTTTTCAGCAATTGACTATACATTTGTCGAAGTAAAAACACGATTTTCTTGTCATAGCTTTCAATTAACAAACAGCGGCGCCTCTTTATCTCCAGCTAGTCAAAAATTTTTCGACATTGAAATGTTGGAACCGTTAATTGATCATCTATCGTTGGAGAAAAAAGCGATACACAAGAAAATTTCTCTTATAAAACCCGTGATTAAAGATACTAAA
>OENM01003456.1:0-10082 GCA_900239745.1 Rotaria magnacalcarata | reverse complement strand
TACGGTATTAGATTACCAAAAGAACCGTTTCCAGATCCGAGAAGTACAATAATATTGTTAGTGCCATTATTGGTTGTAATTAAATCCATTCGGTTGTCATTGTTGAGGTCACTAATTCCAACTGAATATGGAGAAGCAGCTCCAAGTGAATATGTCATTTGTTTTCGAAAAGTTCCATCACCATTACCCAGAAGTACCCCTACATTTTGATCCCCGTGGTTGGTGACAGCAATATCGAGTACAGTGTCTTCGTTTAAATAGCCAACGGCTAATGAATATGGATGCGAATTAGGACCAGTTGAAAGCGTACTTTGTTTTGAGAAAGTACCGTTACTATTTCCGAGGAGTATACCTACTGTGTTTGTACCATAATTAGCGATAGCAAGATCCATCTGATTGTCATTATTAAAATCGCCGCTGACAACCGCAAGTGGAAAAGAGTCAAAGCCCGTAGAATACGTGCTTGGCTTTGCGAAGCTTCCATCACCATGCCCATAAAATATACTAACACTCTGTGTGCCGTAGTTTGCGGTAACAATATCTATCGCTGTATCATTGTTAAGATACGTCACATGGATCCAAATGGGACGAGATGATGCAATTGAAAGTGTTGTTTGATTCGCAAAAACCTCATATTGAAATCTCATAAGCACATTTACACTGTTGGTACCAAAATTTGAAACAGCCACATCCAATCGACCATCTTTGTCGAAATCGCCAACGGCGACCATGCATGGTGTAGAGCCTGAGCCGGTCGAGTACGTGTTTGAACTTTTCATGCTACCGTTACCATATCCAAAATAGATTGCAATATTGTCAGCAGCATAATTGGCAACAACAATATCTGGCCAATTGTCATCGTTGAAGTCACCGATGGCGAGAGATCGAGGACCATATTCATAATGAATTAGGTCTGGAATCCTTGGCGTGAAGTTGATATCACATTTTGGAACTAAGAAAGACAAAACATAAAGAAATAACTACTGATCAGATACTCTGGTCTATATGTTCTTAGTGTATTCTGTCGATATTCCATAATTACTGTTAAATTCTGTTAAAACTGATCGGATTATTATAGACAGAGTTGAATGAATAACACTAATTTTCATTAGAATCTTGTTTAGTCTCGCGCAACTCACTATTCAGAGTACTCGTCGTGCACCTTTTCTTTTTATAATTAATCAAGAATTCATTTGAGAAACACAGACTGACTGAGAAATAGCAGACACCGCACCTTACATGATGAATTTAAGAATCATAGACGGGTGTGCGTATAGGTTTCCAAGAGATGTATGCCTGAGTTTCACCTGCCTCTATACTCATATCCGCATCCACACCCACACTCGAATGTAATCAGGAAATGAGAACTCACTAGAGAATTCAAAAGAGAATACTCCAAATCCGTATACAGAAAGAAAGAAAGGAGAAGAAAACGAAAGTATTTCGATTTACTAGAAACGAGGATGTATACACATTTTTGACATAATAAAAAAAGCTATATAGACACTAAACCGCTTCCTTACCACACATATATTGTACTATTATCTGCTTGCTCTTATGCTTGGGTAACACATAGTCAGAAAATCACAATTATTTTAGCAATGCCGTATGAAAGAGTCATTGGTATATTTTCTTAGCTTTTTTTGCATATCTGTGGTGTCCAAAAACATTTCGATGAGATAAAGAAAAGTAAATCTTAAATAGGTTTCTGATTTTGTTCAAAGGCATTAAAACTTACGACAGAAACTTTTCTCCTTCATGTGTAGAATATTGAATGCGACAAAGTTGATACTTCTGCAATCAGTAACACAGAGTAAGAGAACATTGACAAAAAAATCAATTTCTTGTCAATGTTATCTTAATGAAATAGAGAAAAAAAGACGCAAAACAGTACTTCATTTTGTTAAACATTTTTAATACGTGTTTCTCTGGAACAAAAGAAACAACAGGATAAGTGATTGAGAATTTTTCTGTGCATTGTGCGCTACCAATGAGTAAATTATACGCTTAAACAAACGATATCAGTTGGTGACATTCCCTTGTAAGAAACCGTTTCTTTCTTGCTCTTTACTAATATAACTGGATTCTATTTATGGGCCAATTATCAATTCTATTATTGATGATTACTTTATATGGTTCGATCATCAATGCTGATTTGAAACTGGGAAGTGAAGCAATTTTAGTGATGGTTTATCTGCCTTTTACTGATAATTTTCTGCAAACATTTAGATCTTAAATGTCATTTAAAAAATCGATTTTTTAAACTGAAAACCGTAATAATTTCAAAAATAATCCGGTCTTATTCTGGATATTTATTGTACTGAATATGAATCAGAGATGTCCATGGTGGTGCTGCCGCGGTAGTGGCAATTTCGCTTTTTAGGCGTCGCGGCGCAGCGCGGCAGCGGTTAGGGGTGTCACATTTTAATTTAAAAAAATTTATTAAATCTAGAAATAAATTTTCAAAAATTTAAATTTAAAATAAGTTAAATTTTTTCTGAATGAAAAGCTAAATTTAAGATAAATCTAAATTCAAGAAATTTTGTATCATTTAAATTTAACTAAATTTAAATTAAATTGTTTGAAATTCAAATCAGTTAAATTTTGAAAACTAGTAGATAACCATAGTTTTTGGCTGAATTGCTACTATTTAAAGTCAAATTTGAGTATGTTTCCTGTTTTCTAAAGTTAAAACTAGTCCTTCTTCTATGAATTGTGCTATTAAATATATTTTTATGAGCATCCCAGTATTTTGAAGAAGAAAGATGACGAATCCTGTATAATCTGTAGAGAAATTTTGACTATTATGAACAAATATTAACCTAAAATACTAGGTTTTCCTCTCATTTAGTATTTACTACTGTTAAAGTCACGTATTTTCCTTGTAGCAATGATGGGTATCCATCCAAACAATTTGTTAAATTTAAAATTAAAATTTATTTAAAATTTAACTTGATAGAATTTAATTTAAAATTAAAATTTATTTAAAATTTAACTTGATAGAATTTAATTTAAAATTAAAATTTATTTAAAATTTAACTTGATAGAATTTAATTTAAAATTAAATTAACTTTTTACGAAGTTAAATTTAAATTAAATAAAATGTAAATTGACACCCCTAGCAGCGGTTGAAATTTCATTTTTTTTATATACAACCTATAATACTTAAGTAGATTGTTTCAGTTTGATTCAAAGCAAATCAATTTTCCTTTCTCAATTAGTTCATTTTCATTGCTCTTTAATCATATAACTCATATATAAACATTGGCATCACGTAATTATATGATGACTCGATGTAGGACCATGCTACTAGATTTTCAAGAATTTATATTCTACCTCATTTATAATGGACATACATAACTAATATAAACAAAAATGTTTCAATCATCATTAGATGTAAGAATTTTAAATGGCAGATATTTTTACAAAAAAAGTAAATGAATTATTTCCAATTCTACGACGAATGAAAATTCAGTCCAATTTTTTTGTTCCATGATTAAATCTCAACATATTTCGTGATATTTTTTATTATACAATAATCGATGAGGACATAAATAGGCACAGGTAATGAATATTATCGATATATCGAATAAAAATCAATATAAACAGAATAGATATAGTGACTATATTATAGTCATTTTAGTCAAGTAAAAAAATAGCGAACGCGAACTGTTTATTTGTTTTATAATATATATAGGTAAATGAACGACTTAATATTGAAATATAAAAATTTTTATTTTAGCTGCAGCGAAAATATTTTGTAATTGACAATGTCAGCCAAGAGAGATTATCGCAAATGACAGAATTTACTTTTCTAGTTTTTCTGCAAAAGTAAATTCTGTCATTTTCGATAGTCTTTCTTGGCTGACATCGTCAATTACAAAATATTTTCGCTGCTGTTAAAATAAAAAATTTTATGTTTATTTGTTCATAAGCCAACTTATGATTGGCGCAATAAACTAAACAATCATCGGATAAAATAAAACACTATCTTATTCTATTCTATTTACAAATTCGAGTTTTTTGTGACCATATATTTTATTTAAAATATTGTAATCTATATAGTTTCACTCATCTACCACTATATAGGCACAACAGGCGAATTTTTTCTTCATACCGTCCAGCTGGCCAAGACCTCCAGATTCATTTATAGCGCATGAGTTTCTTAGTCAAGATTCTCAAGTACTTCGTGGGCATATCAAATAATGTTTCCATAGGGTCAGTTGCTTTCTATAAGTTGCTATAGTCTCTCGCGTTGTCAATGCTAAAATATCAGCTATTCAAACGAAATAAGAATACTCTATTTTATTCATACAATGCTTTCTACTTAATTTAATATTTCAAGTTTACAGGTGTTCTCGCTTACTCACAATATGTTCGTTACTCAATTGAAGCTCTAATAAATGCATGATTGTTGTCAATCTCATTATATACTGATATTTGGCCTAATAATTCGTACGAATTGTATGCTATATAATCGATTTTTTATTAGAGAACAGAGAACTTGCTGTAGATCGTACTATTTATAACGTCGCGGTACCAGTGCGGCAGCGGCAACTTAGTTTTTATTGCCATCGCGGCGCGTCGCGGCAGCGGCACAGTACCAGCTGTGATGGACATCACTGATATGAATTATATAAGGCAAGAATGACCTACCTGATTGTTTCGGTGCAGCAACACAAATTATCAGTATACCGATGGCCATACTTATAGCTGTTAATATCGGATATATGAAGAAAGGCTTTTTTATGAAATCTAGTATTGACGAGAAATAAGGGTTCCTAGTGAAAAGCAACAACAAACATATTTGATATGCAAATAAAAAGTCATACATAGTCTCTGAGTTTGTGCAATTCCCTCTTTGATCAATTATGCTTTTTTATAATGGTAAATGAGTTTGGTTGCTTGTTTACATTGATGAAAACATTTTTCGTAGAACGCGAAAATTTGATCGAATCAGCTTTATCATCAATAGGAGCTTCTTTAATCTACGAGACGATAGTAGTTCGAGAAGAATATATCTACAAACATTGAAAGTTTTTCCGAGAAAAATTCGATAAAATAGTTCTACCTAAGCTATTTAGTCAATACATAATCGTGCTAATTTTCTGAGCTGTTCCAACGATTTTCGAATTTATGAAAAAACACATCAAATATTTTAAGCGATCTGCACAACATCTTGGCTGATAAGCTTATGCACAATCAAAATATTAGCATGAATAATATAGTGTATTAAAACAAGTATGATAACTACTGATTCCAATTGCTACTTTCTAGTGAATATCATTTATTTTATATTTATTGATCTCTGTCAAAATTAACACATTGTTTTCTCCGTCTTCGATAGTTTTTAATCAACACCTTCAAGTCTATACTTAAGTTATACGTAGGCTACTCAATAAATCGAAAGATAAAAGAAGATTATTTATAAACGTTGTTGATTTCTTTATTTAGTATCTTATTTTCAAAAGATTCTACACTCTAAAAATTATCCTTTTCTTAGTAAATCAAAAAAATAGATTTCTGGGTTTCGGAAACCGTTTTTGAGTTTAATAAAAAATGGAATTTTCTTTAGATTATTTTAAAAGTATATAAACAAAAAGCGTTTCTTCTTCGGTGAGAAATGAGAAATTTTATCTATGCTGTGATATTTGTAAAATATTAACCGTTGCAATCATTTTGATTCCCATGGTAGTATACTCATAGTTACGGTGAAACAGCGCTCAGTGATGACTCGAATCAAAAAAAAAGGAATGAATACATTACCTTTCAATCAAAACAAACACAGAAAAATGAATGATGTGTAAAATGATACATGTTTATCATTATTTTTAAAACAGTGATCACTGATGCAAATATTGTTTTTATCTCATCTTCATAAAATAAAAGCAGTCAGATAGAGCGACTCGTCAAATATGCAGATTTTTCGTTCCATATATAGTCACTGCTACCTTTATATAATGTGTAAATAAAGAGAAAAGGTGATATTTTGATGTTCTCTTGCATCAATACAATACACGAATGCAATTGACTAATAGAGTGCACGTACCTAATAAGAACGAGGATTTTTATGTTCATGTTATAACTGTAATATCTCTGTGATACAATGAGTGAATCAGCTGAAATTTTGCAGCAAAGCCGAAAAATTTTTTTTTAAAAGGGTGAGAAATGATCGAGTTATGATCGGTAGTTTGAAGTCGACTGGCGTCGTTCTAAATAAGAGCAATTTCCTCAATAAGAACGCTAATATAGAAGTTGACCTCAATTAGAACGCACACTAAAATTTAGTCCATTATTAGAACGGATCCATACAAAATACATGTAGATCACTAGATTTCATGTATTTTCGTCTCCATCTGCTGCACAACTTGAAAATTCACCATCAATCTGGAACAAAAGTTATTCAATTTCATTTTCTCTACAACATACCAGCGGTCTAGTCATTTTCAACTATGTATTTACTTTTATTTCTTTTCTGTTTGAATACAAAACATAAAATTAATATAGTTCAACAAATATTCATTGATAACTTGATAATTATGATTACAAAACATATCTAAGTGTATATATACAAAAAAAAACATCATTTCAATCATTGACAAGAAAAAGTATTACAGAAAAAAAGGAAATATTATATTAAAAACAGTTCGAACACTAGAAATGTGTAAACTATAATACATCATACGTTATGTAGAGAGATAAAATACTATTTGTTCTCAATCGATTTTAAGCTTTTTATAAAGATTGACATAGAATAATTAGTGACCAAGTTGTGATTCATAATTTCATAGAAGTTGCGGTAAAGAGTCAGAATTATTAGCATCAGTAGAGGCCTAAAAGATATCAGAATAAGGCAATATATACGCACAGGAAGCAGTTATAATGTTACTTTGGTCTTTTTCGATGCTCCTCTTGGTCGCTCCACTTTAACTACTTTAACTACTTTTTTATTCTTCAATTCTTGAATAAGACTACCACCTGTGATCTCTTCACCATAACGACGCTCTGGTCGTACTCGCTTGTTAACAACGGATGCTGGTGGAGGTGGTTGTATTTCTTGTAAGCAACTGGTGACAATAAAACGGACAGCAGATGTTGGACCAAATGGTGGTATTTGAATCGGAACAGATGTCAGCTCATGAAAAGTCTTTTCTGGTGCGCCATGCAATATATATATTTCATCAGATGAATCTACGTTAAAACTATCCCAATTATTTTACATCAATACAACAAATGAACAAAGCTGTACTTAGCGGCTTGAAACCATTGTTATATTTCTTAAATTTATTTGTTGGATACTCTGGATTCGTAAATGTTCGCTTGTTGCCAGGTGAATTGCGACCATATCTGAAAAAGAAACATTTTGAGAATGTCACAACTTTTTGCTTACTCTTCGTTATCTTCCACCCGCATAATGATTCGAGCAGTTATACGACTAGACCATGCACCATCTGTATCTGTCCAAACACTAGAGCGTAAAATTAATCACAAATAATCTTGTACAATCCTCATTACTTACGTATTCTCGTCCCATGTGGTAGAAGAAGCAGTTGTTAATGTATAGTTAAAAATAGAAACAGGATCATCTAAACATATTGATATAGAGAACGATAAATCTTGATGCATCCGTGTTATCTGAAGAATAAAGTGCCATAGTTTTCGTTGAAGTAGGCATCAATCTAATAGTACATTATTAGTACACAGTCGTTTGAAAAAATTTCAGAAATCAATCTATTCGTATCAAAAAAGATTTCAAACTGTGCGATGACTTTTTTTAAATTTTGTACACACTTGAAAAAGTGATTTAACAGAAAACATTCGAAATTATTCTTAAATTGAGTTCGTAGTAATGAGAGATGCAATCAACTATTAAATAGCATGAAATTAAGGTAGAGCACCCCGTGAAAATAATTACAAAGAAATTAAATTTACCTGGAGCCTCTATGTTACTGCTTGATGCGTAACTTTTTCTGATTCTTGTGAAAATTCAATGTTCGATACAGATAAAGATGTGGGTGTCGGTTAGAATCAGAAATAATTAGACCCAGACCCACATCCTCAAGATCATTCGAAAGAAATATTGCTCATTACGTTAACGTATATACTTGTCGTCTCTCGGCAAATAATACTGTGATTATTCAATGGAAATGATACTCGAGGACTCAATGATGTGCTTTTAAGTCAGAAATAAATCTGATACAAGTTATTTACAACTATAACAACTCTCATAAAATAATTTTTTGTACAAACATCATTGATCTTATCATATATATTTGCTTGAGTACGAGGTAATTAATAATGTTAGTGATCGTGTTGGTAATAAATCGGCAGTTTTATATGTTGTTTTACAAAATCCAGAAATTTTCGACCTTGCTGTAATTCAAAATGATGTTGAGAATGAATTATATGTACGGTCATCATCAGCAATTTAACATCATCTGAGACTAAATTCACGTTAATTCATAATAATGATGTTGATTTTATAACGCCATTAACTAATCCATAGCTTAACCATAACCATAGCCATGTCCTAATTCTATATCATAAAATTAATGATTAATAAGTAGATGTTGTAAATGAACGAATATTAAGTACAAATACCAAGTGTCAATATTTATTACCAATATTAAATACGAATATTCAATAACAACTGACAAATTAATTAGTTGACTAACATAATATGAAGTATAAATGTATGTTATGCATTATTATTATATGTAAGCTCAAGTCTTTAATACTGCAATAGTATAAATAATATAATATATATTTGCTTGAGTTACGAAGTGTGGGTGTCTCTGTGTGTCTGTGTAAGCTGCTTGAAAAATGGATCGTACCCACACCCTCAAGAATTTTTAATGGTGTTTGTTTTTTTGGTATATTGATTTTAGATCAAGAAATAAAAATAAAATTTGGTTATCATTTATCATTAATTTAATCCACCCATTAATTATGTTCAGTATAAAGAATTTATTGGTCACATATAAAAGAAGATCAAGTTCGTATTACTGAATTAAAAGCATTTGATATTAATCAAATTAATGCAGGACTATTGGCTCGTTTTCCAATTCCAATTATAAAAATTAATTAGGGAACAACGATTGAAATTACAATATGAATTCTATTTTACTTCTTTTGTTTTTTCTTTGAAGAGTGAATGGTCAAACTCATTCTTTTCAATTAAATTATCAAATATTTAAGTCTCATCAAATTGGTCATCATAATTTTACTTCAAGTTCCAATTGATTAAAATGTAGTTGGTCTGTTTATTTCTATTTATTTCTATATTCAATTCGGAATTATTTTCTCGTATAAACAGAATTTGAAAAAAAACTCATTTATCACATTTGGTTCATTATTCCAATATTATTTTATATTCAACATGAAAGAACATTAGAATTATGTTTAGCAAGATGATAATCTAGTTTAACGTTTATTGATTGATAGAGATTGTTCAATTGAATCACATTTACGTAGTAGTAAATTTTATGGAAGATTAATTTTAGAAAACCGTTTGAACAATATTCATGAAGGTATAAACTATCTACTATTGCTAGTTGAAAATATTTACTGCAAATATTAAGATCAAATAAATCTTAAATTAAAATAGAAATTTTATTAAAAAAATATTGTTTTTCTAAACAAAGACAAATTTATCATTTGATTTTGATTTTGATTTATTATTGGTAAGATGAACTTGTTTGTTTTTAATTATTTGTGTTTTAGATTCATATACATTTATCTATCGATATAAATCAATGGCATCTGTAATTGAACAGAATATCAATTACTCACTTTTATGTTCATCAAAACTTGTTTTTATGAAACATGGTTTTAAA
Organism: Rotaria magnacalcarata; assembly: GCA_900239745.1. NCBI lineage: Eukaryota > Metazoa > Rotifera > Eurotatoria > Philodinida > Philodinidae > Rotaria > Rotaria magnacalcarata. The sequence continues at coordinate 246 of OENM01003456.1, read as the reverse complement.
TATAATAATTAAACCGTAGTGTTAATCTTTATTTTTTATATTCCTGTTTTCATAACATTTTACTTTATAGATTGATTCACAGGATATTATTATTACTGAATATGAAAAAAACAATCTAACATTCCGTTTTTATCATCGGTTTTGGATGGGATCGTACACCAACAGTTTCATTGTAAGTACTGAGAAAGTCCTATGCATTTATCAAACCAACTGTTTTAGTTATTGAACACTAAACACTATCAAATA
>OENM01003455.1:0-10084 GCA_900239745.1 Rotaria magnacalcarata | reverse complement strand
CAAAATTTTGCCTTTAATTATAACCAAAACAAACTATCTATACCTTTTTGTAATTTTAAATATCATTTATAGCAGTTGTCATGAAATGAAATTTTTATTTTTTCTCTTAATATATGTATAATGAGTATATTAATGCGTACTTCATAATCATTAATACTCAGCAGTGTCACATATCCGAAATTTTCGAGATGCCGCGACATCTCCCGTGGGAGACGCTGGATCTCTTGCGGGGGATGGGCATCTCTCAGCATGTGGGTGCATCTCCACCGGGAGACGACCTCATCTCCAGAAGGATATGCGGCCTCTCCAAAATTTCGGATATGTGACACTACTCTAAATACTGTGAAGAATTTATGTTATTATTCATGACAAACAAACGATTAATGTTAAATATTGATTAAGTACTATCTAGTTTAGTAATGAATATTGAAACTTTGTATTTGAAGCTTGCTCATCATTGAAAAATATCATTGTCTCTATCAAAGATCTCCATATGCTCGGATACATATGTATGTGGGGGGCAAAATTGAGATTCAGTCAAATAAAAAATTTGACTGGACAAAATTAAGATTTAATTAAAGATAAATTCAAACAATTAAAATTAAAGTATAAGAACTCGTTTTTTTTATTAATGATTATCCTTTTTTCCGTAACACATTAACAAATCAAAATAATCTTTCAGTTCGTCGATCGTTGTTTTACGACCTCCATGAGAAACCGTTTGATGTACTTCACTTATTACATTATAATTAGTTTTCACTTAAGAAGAAATGTTTTTTTTTGATTTAATACAATAAACAAGATCAACACCAACAATGTTAGTTAAAATAAAATGACGTTTTACCCAGGAAATGAATTTTGGTGAAAAACCTGATGGCTTATCCTTAGCTAATAATACACATTTGACAATCCCATTATAAATATTTTGTTTTATTACGCTCTTACCTCTAATCTTTTGACCTAATAAATTAATATGTTTTTCTAATTGTTCATAACAATGCAATTCACTATTAGTTGTTTCGGTGGTTGCTAAATCCGACTGGGACATTTTTTTATTAAATGATATTAGGGGTGCACAGCTCACGCTCATTTTCGTGAGCGGTCATCAGTGACAACCAGCTATGGGGGTTGAATGAGTACGAGTGATTTTGAGGTTCGTAGCACTAGTTATAAAGAAGTAAAATTAGCTACAGCTTTGGTTATTGACAACTGAAAACCCTCATGCTCACGATCGCTCATTCGCGCTTATTTCAAAATGAGCGTGAGCTGTACACCCCTAAATGATACTACGTAAATTTATACTACATCTCGATACAATTTCTAGAAAGGCAATTTCTCTTTTTCCCAAATCCGTTTCACTTTTAGTGAAGTACGCGGTTGTTTGAATTTACCTCTAATCAAATCTTAATTTTGTCCGGTCAAAATGGAATCTCAATTCTGTCTGACAATTTTCTAGGCCATCTTGGGATTCCAATTTTGTCCAGTCAAATTTAAAATTTGACCGAATCTCAATTTTGCCCCCAACATATACATGCCATCCGTTATTACTCCGGAGATCATGATCTATATCATGTTTTGCTTCTTTTCTACATTTGTTTTCTCTTTAAAAATAGCTTTGAAATCAGTATTTTCATTTTAATATTGCAGTTCGCCATTGAATTCAAATAAATACATCGCCAATAAAAAAAAGAAGATTCATATAAAATATTCTAGAAGAAAATTTCATATCAATGAAAGATAACAGTGAAGAATATTGTTTGTTGAGATATCAATGATAAGAATTAAACGAAAAATATCATGAGTGACATCCAATTAAAATATTTTTTATGATCAACATCAAAAATATTCTATTCGAAGAAGTTCATTGTCTTATATTAAATAGGAAAATAACTAAAAAATTTTCTATCTTTTCTTGACTTTGACATGATAAACAAAATATCTCAATGAAATCCATTTTATTTGAAATGATTTTTGAACAAGTTGAAATAGTTCCTCTGAGATGTTAAATTCATTTTGAATTTATTCAAATGAAAATAATCAGATATTTCAACTTTATACGATTGATAAGCAAATGACAAAAAATATTTAATCACTGTAAAAAAAACAGCGTCAGATGCTTCTGCATATCATTTTAATAAAAATTAGAATCATTTGGTTTTTTGAGTCTTCATTTTCAAGATATAGAAATTTTACTAAGCTTTGTTTTTCAACGAAAAGCTATGATCTCATTCACATTACGTGAATAATTGGTTTTCAATTTTAATCTCTTTATTCTGGCTTTTCTAGCATTTTTTCTTCGGCAAATATAAATCTATAAAAAAACTTTACTTTTATATATTAGAGATTTTTGAATATTTCATATCTTACGAGGTAAAATCACCAACTATTCAATCCCTTTTGCATCGAGATTATGTGTCACATGTAGACTGAGATAAGATATTAATAACCTAACAAGAGTTCGGATGGTTAATTTATCGCTATGGACATACTTCACTTTTATGACGGTCTCTCTCAGGAATTTCAGACCTTTTCATTTGCTTCTATTCTAAAACTAATACCATAAAATCTGTTGGTTCATACGAGTTATACCAAAATACGCTCTACTATCATACCGTTCTCTTAGGATGGGAACAGCGACAAAGGCTGAAACATTCGTAACATACAATTGTCGTTAAGATCTGTAGGTAGATAAAATTCTAGGTCAAAATTTGAAAGTAAAGTTTTCAGGTATTTCTGAGCGAGATCACAGTATTTATCTGAAAACAATATTGTAAAAGTTTAGTATTTCCATAGCGATAATCTAAAAACCCCGAACTATTTTTTAGGTTATTCACACCGTATTTGAGCCTACATAAGGCATAATAGTCTCATTGAACAGTTGATGACCGTTCCTTGTTCGTAGGCAAGATGCCAGAAGAATTACAGCTTGTACCATTAATTTATCTAACCGAGAATCGTGTGAGTGAAAATTTTGAAGTAGAAAGTCGATTTGAAGTTTATATTGACGAATATTTTTACTGACGAATCGACTGTATTAGTAAAATATCGTAATAACCTCAAGAATAATAAACATTAGAGTAGAAAATGAATCATCGAGGAATCAGAAGAGATTGATGAACAATGTAAATATATCTTTTTTTTGTAAACCTTATTATAACTCTTCGCAACATTCATTCTATCAGCTGTTGGTTAGAAAATCATTCTTCTTATCATATACTTCTCTCAAATATAAATCATGAATAATAAATTTCCAAAAGAATTAATCTCTAATTTAAAATGTATCGATTGAAATAAGTCTGCTCGTTATTCGATAACTATTCTTATACAAATAACATACAATGTAAATTTGTTTTAAGCTGATTCCACTTCATCAATAGATCGAGATCAGATACGTGAAAAAGTACTTGCTCATCTCATTTCAATGACTGTACAACTCAAATATCTTCTTGTCGAACGATTCGAATGGCTCTTACATGTTGTTGAATACGTAAGAATTTCTTTTTTACTTTGTAGTCTTATTTTAAGTTCTCGAACATATTTTTTCTTATGCATAATTCATTTCAATATTATATATTGTGCCCAAGTTATGCACACTTTTTCTTGAAGTTATTTTCCATGATTTAATTAAATATTCATTATCAAGAGATAATTATTATCATGTTAAATCATATAGTTAAAGTTGAGTTTTAAGTTCAACAATATTTTTAACTACATTTATCGATAAATATTTTGAAAAATGAACAAATTCTTAAGAACAGAAACCTGCTATTTTGCTAAGGCTTTTTTCGTTTTCATTCAAGTCAACATCGTGAGTATTCAACAGAAATCCACTGAGAAACTCGGGAAAATGGTCGGAACTTAGAAGGAAAAATCTGATGATCAAATCAAGTAATCAGATTCTTCTAGTTTCGACCGGAAACTATTGTAACTGAAAAAAGCTGTTAGCGCAATCCCTGTGAGATTAAAACGTGAAACACGATGAAACTCCTTTTCTGGAACCCGTCCATCACGGTCAGTCATGGTCTGTGGAGTTTCTCTGTTACGGCCTGTATTATGATGTATGGAGTCTCTAGAAACCATCACAGGTCGTTACAAAAGAATTAATTAATAATTAATTAATAAATTAATTATTAATTAACCAACTGTCTAATTAATATTTGATTAATTAGCCGATTATCTAATTAATAATTAATTGATTAACCAATTATCTAATTAATTAATTTCTCTGTAACGGTCTGTGGGGGATGGGTCCAAATTTCTACCCTATATACTTAAACACTCCTTTCAGATCGTGTTTCACAAGAAGGTCAGCCGCCGGATCTAGTTAGTGGTTTGATGCTTCCAACTTCTTACCAACATCCAGAACTTTGCGGCAGGAAACAGCCTATATCTCTTGGCAGGAGAATTGAAAGGTGTGGAAGTATGGAATCCATTCTTGATTTTTAGAACGGATGCGAAACTATCTATCCTTTAACATCTGTGAACTAAGCCGAGTCAAAACTGAAAGACAAGTGAGCATGCATATTTTGAAACTGGATTTAGATGATATCGACTTTCGATTTTTCAGAAACGAATCAAATCAATTTTAAAAAGTTCAAACTACATCGATTTCGGTTTACGAGGAAACGTTCTCAAGTGATTCGCACCCTTCAAGCTGATATCTTGTTGGTAGCTACAATGGATCATGTATATAAATTATCTAAGAGAATTCGTATCCTTGCTGTTCGGTGTCAAAGTTACGGGCAGAACACGTATTACACACCCAAAAAAGTTGTCATAGTAATTAGCAACTAAAAAGACATCTATCAACTAGGGTATTTCATGCAATCAGCTGCATATTCGTTCTTTATTCTTGTACATATCTTCACAATTTTCATGACATTGTCAAATTTGAAAATTTCAATTTTTCATTATCAATACATGTGTATATCTCTGCATTAGGGGATTCTATTACATCGTTTATTACATTTGAATAAACGATGAATAGTGAATTTTATATGAAGAATGAAATCTCTTTTCGAGCTTTGGTTCAATAACGGTGTCTAACAGCTTTCAAATGAAACAATTCACTTGTAAAAATATGTTATTTTATCAAATTACCTCATTGACATTTAAAAAGAAAAACATCAAGTCAAATTGAAATTTGAGTCAACATTTTTACAACTTTTAATCTTATTTTAGTAGAAAACCTTTAATCTTGAGATTGCATCAGTTGGTTTTCCCAAGCTCACCAAAGTACTTGATACGAGAATCGAATTCAGGCTTATTTTAAGTGCAAATTGTTTTGTCTTTCCTATCGCATCAACTTATACGTATTAATAGATAATATTATGGAATCGATTTATGAAATTAAGAATTTAGTGAGTAACAGCTTCAAAAAGAAAAAAATAGACTCGTAATGTAATCATAATGACAACACTTTTGATCATGACTAAAAATATTGATCATCTGGATTGTATTTGAGATAAAAGAATGCCCGTTTTTAATTTGACTTGGTTGGTTTTTTCCATAGAAGACCTTACTTGAGGATTCTTTACTCACATCGATCAAAGGAAGTGGTCAAGTCGAGCATGACTTGGTCTAACTTGGATCAATTTTCGTTCAGCTCGGTTTTTAAGTTATAACAATATCTGCCTCTAATTTATTCAGCGATTAAAAACGAAAAGAAAATATTAATGAAAATCTAAAGTAAAAATACAAAAATTCGAAACTATCAGTGGAATAATCGAGACAGATGAATCTAGTTAATTCAGGAAGATCCATAATGTGATTTCTTGATATTGGTATTATGCATCGTTATTCGAACATTGGATAAGCAATTTAGGAACGCTAGTGTGGGGGTGATTGCCATTAGTATCGTTGTTCAGACAAATCGAAAAAACTATTTGATAGTTGTTCTATCAATGAATTGTTGTTATACTTTCTCTCTCCCTATATCATTTAAATATATTTCGTTTAATTAGATGAAGTAATTCAAATAGTTTAATATGATTTATTATTATTTTTCCTCTCTAGGCATCTGACGTGCTGAGAACGAATGCATTAAGTACTGTTCAATATGTTGAATTTTGTTTTCCGAGTATTCACTATACTGGCGAAAAAAAAATCTGTGATGGCAGGCAATTTGTGCCTTTTCTAAGCAAATATATGCCTCATTTACAAACATTACGTATTTGGCGACCAGATGATTTTCCTTGGACATCTAGTAAGTTCATTATAAACAAAGAAATCTCTTACAAATCTAAGATAAATATTATTCAGTTTTTTTGCTTTCTTATCATTAGATTTCATTTTGTCCTTTATTTAGTTAAGCAGATATTTTTATGACAGTGCCTATTTCAACTTAAATGAAAAATATTCATTTTGCTTTTTTTGTATCACTTCTGTTTAAGTCTTATCTAGTTTCACTAAATTAGGATTGATAATTGTGAAATATAGACTTGACATTTAAGAAATGAAATCTAATGTTTTGCCATACAACTGAACCAGCAGTGTTACATATCCTACAAATCGGGCATGCTGGAGATGCCATGGGAGATGTGGGATGCATGACAATAATACTACCAGCAAATATAAGCATCATAGCTGTAGGAAATCAATCACGCTCATTCTGTTTCTGCCGCAGAGATGTCGCGTCTCACGCAGAGACGCCGCATCGCTCACACATCCCCACAGAGAGATGCCGCATATCTCGCATCTCCCGTTGAAAAAATATTTTTCGATTTTTACACTCTAGACCCCATCGGGAGACGCGTCTCTGCGTGAGACGTAGAATACGCTCAAAGAATTTTATATAGCTATAGTATTGATATTGTGTTAATAATAGTTTTGTATATCGGCGTCTCCAGCATGTCCGATATTTCGGATATGTGACACCTCTCTTAAAAGAATAAAAATTATTTGAGCTAACAAATTCCCTATAGATATATTTTAATTTATTCATTTGGCTATTTTCGATAGTGATTTTAAATTTAGAAAGAAAAGAATTAGATAAATATGTACTAATAATTTCCAATAATTCGGCTGATTTATTACTTTTTACTCGCTTAGTTGCCATGTCAAATCCTTCTTTTTCTTCTCAACACACGAGTCATGATTCAAGTCAGTCACTCGGTCTCAGCGTCTGAGTATTGTTTTCAGTCGACGAAAAAGATAGACAAGATCCTGAGAATATGATTAGTGAACATTTGAAATTCGTTTTTCGAAATTCAGTGACGTTCAGAAGATATAGAAATGCTGAAATTGAATAATTAACAGCTGATAATTCCTTATATGAGTATGTGTAATGATCCAATCTTAGATGAGCCTTCACATCTCGGATGGTAAGTGCATACATATTTTTATTGTCGCCTGGGATGACTTAAAATCATCCGCCATGAAGTCTTGAATGTCTAGAAAAAATGTCGAATGACCACCGAGCAATTAAAATAAATATCGGGAAAAAGGATAATTACAGCCTGATAATTTCTTATATGTCAGTGAATGGTTCATTTTTGAAGTGATCATTTATATCCGGCATCTCAAACGCATACATATTTTAATTATGATCTATTTTGATTGACCTCTTCTATCATAGAGTCTTGAACGTCTGAAGAAGTACAAGTCCTGTCCACAGCATATTATTTCCTCTATAGAATTGAACAAGTAACAAAAATGATTGCTAAAGAATAGCTTTTTTTTAAACGTCTATTTCGAATAACCAGATCATCTCTGAAAAATATACGTAAAACAAATTCACATCTCACTTGACTCTCTTTTAAAGACAACTCTTTGATAAAAACTTATTCATTTGCAATAGAGGTGTAATCAAAAATTTTCCAATGATGGTGCCCAATTTGTTATGCAGAAAGTGAGAGGGAGAGTGCGTACCAAGAGAATAAACTTTTTTTCATGAAAACTTTTATTATCTGTACCACTTTCATGTGTCTTGTGGCCAAGAGAGATGTACAGGCACGCATTGCATCGACGCCTCTGATTTGAAAACGACCTGAAGCGATTATTTTTCTCCTTTGAAAACGAACTGCACGTAGAAAAAAACTATTTTCGATTGAAACTTTCGTCTATTTCACGAAATAATATTGGATCACTAAATTTCTTTTTCTTTATTCAAGTTCAACCGGGTTATTATGAAGCAAAAGAACGCAACAGGAATCCATGGTCATTGCTAAATTGGCTCCGATCTCTAAAAACACCGAAATCGATTGGTATATATACACAGAAATACCATAATTTTATATGAGAAACTAAATGAACAATATAATTCTATTTTGTTTTAGCACAGCATGTAGCCGTTTTTGAACAAGATCTTTGTCAGCTAGTCGAAAAATTAAAAGAACTCACTTCTCTGGATATTTACGGCGAAATTCATATAGAAAAAGTTGAACCTTATCGTTTAATGGCACAAACTCGCTTTCCTAATAGTCGAATAAATGTTGAAGTATCAAAATTTTGTCTTTGGTTGTAATTTTCCGTTTGTTATATGCAACACCGTATGAAAGTTTAAAACAATTTTCATAACTCGCTGCTTGTTTTTTTTCTCTTTGTCTTTCTTTAATATTATAAAATATCAATTCTGTAGTTGTGCCCAATAATCAAATATTGAAATTGCTCTCTAAATAATATTTTGTTCGTTCTGAAGAAATTACAATAAAAGAAACGAAAAATTAACTTACCACCTATCCCTTTGCAATAGTTGCCTAATTTGACTTCGAATACAAATGAAATTTTCCAAAAATCTTATGCTGCACAAGCTAAAGATAAAATTTATCCTTTTTATAAAATTTATAAATCAAACCTAGACATCGATATAAGTCGACTCACACCCTCGGCAAACCCTTCGTGGTACCCACAGCTGCGAGATATGCTAAAACTGTTCGAGCAACAAAATCTATACTTATCGCAGCTAATGAGCTTGCTATCTCCAATGGCTATCCTACGATCAAACCTCAGTTTTCTACAACTGAAAATGGAAATACCACTGGCCTGCCTAAGCTAAGTTGGTGCATTCTTGAGGTCGCTTCCAGCTTCGGTGAGATTCTTAATAGTATTCCTGAGACTGCTGGTAACACTTGTATGAATGTTAGTAGCACTTCTGAGATTGCTAGTTGTTACAATCTTCTTCTTTGTTTCGCCTTCTTCTTATTATTATATTTTCACCAGAAATAATCCCCCTTCTTTAAACATTAACACTCACTTAAATAGAATAGATAAGAGAAGAAGAATGGAATGATTGTAAACGTGATAGAATGAAGCCGAGAGAAGAAGAGAGAACATACTTACGGCAGGACAGATATCTCCTGACATAACACTAGTAGCCTTCCTCAGATTGCTGGTAGCATTGTATCTAGGAACTCACTATGCACTCTGGAACCTGAATTCGGTTTCTATCAAATCCAGTCATGGTTTCAATACTTTTAAGCAGGTCATATGAAGTCAAAGAATAATTTCCGCCATTCAGAGATGATGTCTATGTTGGAATTATAAAATGTATCAATAGAATAAAATTTAAACTTTTGCTTTTTTGCCTCACTTATGTGGCAGGGAAAGTTCGGCTTATAAATTTTACAAGTAGGATATTTTTTTATCTTTTGCTTTTTAGTGTAATTATGAGTGCCCGATTTTTTTATTTTCGAAGTGATATTGTGCAATTGAGCATTCCAACATGCAACGGAAGTCAGCGACCGATTCGAGGTTTTCGCAAAAGAACTCGCTCCAGTGAATGAACCACATCATAGATGCAGTGTGCCAGATACAACTAGACGTGCTCTATCGAATGGTATATTTAGGTTTTTTCTGAAAGCCTAGTAGACAAAACAAAACCAAAGACACTGACTTTTTTCATAGGAAAGAGTGAAAAACAGGTATTTCTTGAGATGATTCCCTCCACGAACTGAGTCACATTTGAAACTTATCTCCTTCGATGCAGTTTGACGGCCTCTTGAGGGCGTGGGTGATCGAAAAAGGAAAACTCACACCCAAACACTTGCATCAAACGCTGAATTTATTTCTGAAAGAATTTCTATCGGTTGAAAATGTTCCTAGTCAAAGATGGATTGTTCAAGGGAGAGATAAAACTAATTTCGTG
>OENM01003454.1:0-10099 GCA_900239745.1 Rotaria magnacalcarata | reverse complement strand
CCATAAATGCAGCCATGAGATTAATAGGAGATAAAGATCATGAAGAAGTATGGCGAAGTAAAGTTGGTACACTGGGTCCGTTTTGTTTATTGCTTTGGGATGATCCATATAATACGAAAGCGACAATCAAAAAGACACTTTACCGAGGTGCCAATTTGAAACCTGAACAGATCGCTGCTTATGAAGAAATGGCCAAACATAAAGATGAATATCGATCATTTCAAGCATATACATCTTGTAGTCGAAACCGCAAAAAAGCCGAAGAGTTTGGAAATACTTTATTTATCATGGACGTATTNTGCTTTTATTGCCGATCTCAGTTCCTTATCTGAATATGCTGATGAGGAAGAAGAACTTGTTACACCAGGTGTTTGTTTTCGTGTTAAAAATGTTAAATTCGATCAAGACAAAAATCAACATCTGATTAATTTGGAATTAAGACAAAGATTTTCAAGTAAGTGGGGAAAATTTTTATCATAATTGGAATAATATATGAAAATATTTTTCTACACATGTCTATTCCCATTTGATATGCTGCATTAAGATTATAGTAATTGACAAAAGTACAATTTCGGCACATAAATATGCTGAAGTTCACTATATTGCCATAATTGATAAATAATAGGCTCACGATTAGTACAAAATATTATGCGCAAATGTTAGTTGATATATCATTAGTTAGAACATGCGTGAACAACCGGGAAAATATTTCTAGAGAATCGAACGAATGACCCATTAAGATTTATCCAGACTTATAAAATAACAACAGTTAAATTAATGATTTGATTTGTATTTCTTTTCAAAAGACAGTTCGTAAAATTCTGTACCCAATACTCATAACAGGACATCTTCAACAGCATAACTCAGAAATGAATTATACCCAGAAATATTAAACTCGTATAAGGTTCCATATCAAGCTTTTATTTATGTGTTGTTCCATTTTGCGTTGCTGTTTCATCAGAAGCAGAAAAATGAATTTGAATAACCTATTTTGTACCTCACGAAATGGATCATCCATATAGGCTACCAGAAAAGTTTGCATAGTTCAGTCGAACATTCAATTAATACGGTTTTAGCTTTATTACTATCTTGAAGAAAATTAATTTTTTTCTATAATTGAGACCTGAGAAAATTTTTGCAGAGGCTTTTCTCTGCAATGAGCGATACGATTAAGGGGAGTCATGGACGGCGACAATCTGTTTTCGAAAATGATTTGCCACTGACACACCATAAACTTATCTGGCAACTTTTTTTTCTGNGCTTGTATTTATGTGTTGTTCCATTTTGTGTTGCTGTTTCATCAGAGGCAGAAAAATGAACTTGAATAACCTATTTTGTACCTCACGAAAAGGATCATCCATACAGGCTACCAGAAAATTTTACATAGTTCAGCCAAACATTCAATTAATACGGTTTTAGCTTTATTACTATCTTGAAGAAAATTAATTTTTTTCTATAATTGAGACCTGAGAAAATTTTTGCAGAGGCTTTTTTCTGCAATGAGCGATACGATTGAGTGGAGTCATGGACGGCGACAATCTGTTTTCGAAAACGATTTGCCACTGACACACCATAAACTTATCTGGCAAATTTTTTTTCTGAACTATTAAAAACAGTACACTTCCGCACATAGCAAACTTGCTTTAGATTAGTCTCAAATATGCTTATTCAGAGGAATAGAAATAATTAATTTTGTGCACAAAGTTACTTTGAGAACGAAACATTTTGGAGTATAGTCCGACTGATCAGATATAGTTTCTCCGTTATGCCTTTGAAGAGAACATGTCATAGGGTGTTGTAGTGAATCTTACAGACTCTCATTTGACAAAGTGCCAGGCGAAACCATCAATGATTGAAAGAGATATTAAAGAAATACTTCGAGAGTAATTCTCTATGGATCAACTGTTATATCGAAAGAGTTTTTAACTGTAAATTGAAAAATTTTCTACAGGGAATTTACCTACCTACCTACCTACCATAGTGTTTAATCGAGTTTCTAGGAAACTTCCAAAACGCATCAAATCTTTGAATTATAATACCAAATAATTCAACGAAACAAATCGCATTGCCATATTAAAAAAATATAAGAATTATGATTAATTCTTATTCTTATTTTTATTTCAATTTTTGTGAATAGCCTTCAAATCCTTAAAAATCGAAAGTCTCTTTCAAGGATATTGCAATAGAGACTGTGAAAAACTGCATAAAATCTTTAATGCATAATTAAATATTTTTCTGTCTCTGGATGATATGATAGATTGTGAATTAAAATTCAAATCATTCTTAAACGACTCGTAGACGGTGCAACTCAGTTTCTAAAACCTACAACTTTCTCTATATCATTGTTTTGTTTTGAAATATGCACTTTTCTATAGATACAACATGGATCTTTCATTTCTTGTTTGATACTGTTTAACATAAGACTGAATCATCGCCATGAATGTTTCTCTCATTCAACACACACATATATATATATATATGATATACCATTAAAAAATATTCCTTTCAAGAGATGCCTGATCATAACGATATACAGTACCTTTTCAATCTAAAAATAACTCTGACTTTATAAAAGTATTAAACAGTGAAGTTTTTCTAGTTGAAAGTTTTCGATGATTCATGTTGACGATAAGAACTATTCATCTCTTTTCAATTCTGACTTTTCACGATGCTTCTAATACTACCGTCACGGAACCATGGTCGGCGGAACCTTTCAAAATCAGGTGCAGCTCAATGGATGTCCTTGCGTTATTCTCAGCAAACCCACGCAATATGTTAGCACATAACTGCACAAAATTTAAATGTTAAACTATTTCCGAGTGGTTAGTTTCCTTGTAGTAATAAAAGTTACTGCACTATTTCGCTAGTTTTTAATGGAAGAATTTTAAAAACTGTAAAAAGCAGCAAAAGTTCGAAAAATTATAAGAATAATTTATTGTATACTCAAATTAGATTATCAATTCAGAAAAAAGCTAGTCATTTCTCATTTGATAACATGAACGTTAGCACTATTTGAGCTGAAACAATTCTTGATAAAATTGTTCGCTTATTAATATGTCACATATTATGTGACAGAATATCGTCATTGAATCATGGTTGGCTTATAGATGCTCCAAGCGTACTTTTCAATCGATATAGTCGTATTAAATGTCTATCGTATAGTTACTCTGACGAAGGAAGTTGAGGACATCTGATGGTTTACTTTCTTTTGCAAAACATTCAAGAGTCCATCAAACAGCTCGTTTCGATGACATTTGATGATTATGACGTAAGATGTGAACGCGAATGCTTTACTGGAAAGAATTTATTTCTGATGAAGTTTCCATTACCATGAAACAATATTTTGAATATGACGAATGCTATCGTAACCTTGCACCGTTCGAGGAGATTCATTACGTTTTATTGGCATCTCAATTTTTTTCGTTCTCTTGATCTTAACAGATGGGTAAACATGTAAAAAGTTATACCATTTTTGCACTGAAATAAATTTAACCTCTTCAAACAACGCCAGATTCGAATGTGATTAAACCCTTTAGAAGATAAACAGAATATCGACATTTACTTCGAATCTGAAGAGGAAATTTAATGTTTCAATAAAATCTAAATAAATATTTCCGTTCATTATCCAACATTAGTCATTATCTTTATTGTAAGAATCCGCTTTCAAAAGTGAACTTAGAATGTCACATAATATAAAAATCACCGTATAACAATTACAATTACAACTACCATGGAGGAGGAGCTAAACTAGTGTATAGATATCCACAAACATCATAACGCTTCAATACAATGAAATAGACAAATTGCGCGTAAGCAATCTTCAATATAATCGTTCATTTTCCCGACCACCCAAATACTGTTATTGAAAATATATCGATCGATAACAACCATGTTAAATAAAAAAAACAGACATGTGCCATTTACAAGGATTTCCTTTCCATCCTTTCCTAAAACTTGTTCAATTTCTAACAACATTCAAAACATGCCTTTTAGTCCAATCATATCTCCTCACTCCACAAAAACATTAGCTCACTTCTCATAAAAGTCTCATCAACATGAGAAACTAATCAAAACATTTCTCAAATAAATCATATATCCTTCAAACACAAAAAAACCATATTAGCCACCTTCATTCGTCACATATCGGCAAAAAAAATTCAATACAACTGCTCCAAACACCGATTTCCTTCTCATTCAAACGAAATACTGACAAAAACCAATTTCAAACACAATGGAGTATTAAAACTGCTTCCTTCATATTTCTAAAATCAATTCTTAAAAATGGTTGCCCTTTTTTCGAAAACAGAAAACAACTTGACACCAAATCACAATATCCTTTATCTGCACAACACAGCGCTCTTCATTCAGGTAAACACAACTAACACTTAGATAACTAGTCACACGATGTAGCTCTAACAAACAAAATATAAAGAGCAGAACGCAAAAATTTTCATACTGCGGCTTATGTCACACGTAAGTTTCTTTTCTTTCCTCCATGAAATCTCCACTACCATGGTCGCCAGCCACAATAAAATAGCTAGATGTTATCAAAACATTTTCGACCGAATGACGACGAAATAAATGTCATCCGCCCATAATAGCCGTAAGAATTTTTCTAGTCGTTAATAACCACTAACCCCCCACCCCCCATATTAGCAGCACCCTCAAGAGAGGTCGATATGAAAACGGATTAGAAGCCCTGGGCTTGTATTTATTGAATAATACATTTTTTTTGTCTATCAAGATAAAATTTCACAGATTTTCGTGAGATTATTTGAACTTATCGCAAAAGAAATAGTCAAGTTCATTGAAATAATGACTCTCTTACAAGGGGAAAACAGCTGAAATCTGCTTTTTCTTATTTCTGTGATGTTTCTTATTTTCTTGATATAAAATCAATTGATCCAAAATTTGAAAAAATAAAAAAAAACTACCCAAAACGTAAAAGTTTTGAAAATTCAAAAATTTTAGAAACTTAAAAATCAGAAAAAACGCTGAAAAGACTGGAAAAATCAAACCCTGAAAAAATTACAGAAATAAAAAGATCTATTTCAGCCTAAATTCATATTTTGGACAACAAATTAAAATTTTTTTCNTACGATTAAGGGGAGTCATGGACGGCGACAATCTGTTTTCGAAAATGATTTGCCACTGACACACCATAAACTTATCTGGCAACTTTTTTTTCTGAACTATTAAAAACAGTACACTTAAGAACATAGCAAACTTGCTTTAGAATAGTCTCAAATATGCTTATTCAGAGGAATAGAAATAATTAATTTTGTGCACAGAGTTACTTTGAGAACGAAACATTTTGGAGTATAGTCCGACTGATCAGATATAGTTTTCCCGTTATGCCTTTGAAGAGAACATGTCATAGGGTGTTGTAGTGAATTTTACAGACTCTCATTTGACAAAGTGCCAGGCGAAACCATCAATGATTGAAAGAGATATTAAAGAAATACTTCGAGAGTAATTCTCTATGGATCAATTGTTATATCGAAAGAGTTTTTAACTATAAATTGAAAAACTTTCTACAGGAAATTTACCTACCTACCTACCTACCATAGTATTTAATCGAGTTTCTAGGAAACTTCCAAAACGCATCAAATCTTTGAATTATAACGCCAAATAGTTCAACGAAACAAACCGCATTGCCATATTGAAAAAATATAAGAATTATGATTAATTCTTATTCTTATTTTTATTTCAATTTTTGTGAGTAGCCTTCAAATCCTTAAAAATCGAAAGTCTCTTTCAAGGACATTGCAATAGAGACTGTGAAAAACTGCATAAAATCTTTAATGCATACTTAAATATTTTTCTGTATCTGGATGATATGATAGATTATTAATTAAAAGTCAAATCATTCTTAAACGACTCGTAGACGGTGCAACTCAGTTTCTAAAACTTACAACTTTCTCTATATCATTGTTTTGTTTTGAAATATGCACTTTTCTATAGATACAACANTTAAAAATCGAAAGTCTCTTTCAAGGACATTGCAATAGAGACTGTGAAAAACTGCATAAAATCTTTAATGCATAATTAAATATTTTTCTGTCTCTGGATGATATGATAGATTGTGAATTAAAATTCAAATCATTCTTAAACGACTCGTAGACGGTGCAACTCAGTTTCTAAAACTTACAACTTTCTCTATATCATTGTTTTGTTTTGATATATGCACTTTTCTATAAATACAACATGGATCTTTCATTTCTTGTTTGATACTGTTTAACATAAGACTGAATCATCGTCATGAATGTTTCTCTCATTCAACACACACATATATATATGATATACCATTAAAAAATATTCATTTCAAGAGATGCCTGATCATAACGATATACAGTATCTTTTCAATCTAAAAATAACTCTGACTTTATAAAAGCATTAAGCAGTGAAGTTTTTCTAGTTGAAAGTTTTCGATGATTGATGTTGACGATAAGAACTATTCATCTCTTTTCAATTCTGACTTTTCACGATGCTTCTAATACTACCCTCACGGAACCATGGTCGGCGGAACCTTTCAAAATCAGGTGCAGTTCAATGGATGTCCTTGCGTTATTCTCAGCAAACCCACGCAATATATTAGCACATAACTGCACAAAATTTAAATGTTAAACTATTTCCGAGTGGTTAGTTTCCTTGTAGTAATAAAAATTGCTGCACTATTTCGCTACTTTTTAATGGAAGAATTTTAAAAAGTTTAAAAAGCAGCAAAAGTTCGAACAATTATAAGAATAATTTATTGTATACTCAAATTAGATTATCTATTCAGAAAAAACCTTGTCATTTGTCATTTGATAACATGAACGTTAGCAGTATTTGAGCTGAACCAATTCTTGATAAAATTGTTCGCTTATTAATATGTCACATACAATATGTGACAGAAAATCGTCATTGAATCATGATTGGTTTATAGAAGCTCCAAGCGTACTTTTCAATCGATTTAGTCGTACTAAATGTCCATCATATAGTTACTCTGACGAAGGAAATTGAGGACATCTGATGGTTTACTTTGTTTTGCAAAACATTTAAGAGTGTATCAAGCAGCTCGTTTCGATGACATTTGATGATTATGACGTAAGATATGAACGCGAATGCTTTACTGGAAAGAATTTATTTCTGATGAAGTTTCCATTACCATGAAACAAATATTTTGAATATGACGAATGCTATCGTAATATTGCACCGTTCGAGTAAATTCATTATGTTTTATTGCCATCTCAATTTTTTCGTTCTCTTGATCATAACAGATGGGTAAACATGTAAAAAGTTAAAGTTATACCATTTTTGCACTGAAATAAATTTAACCTCTTCAAACAACGCCTGATTCGAATGTGATTAAACCCTTTAGAAGATAAACAGAATATCGGCATTTACTTCGAATCTGAAGCGGAAATTTAATGTTTCAATAAAATCTAAATGAATATTTCCGTTCATTATCCAACATTAGTCATTATCTTTATTGTAAGAATCCGCTTTCAAAAGTGAATTTAGAATGTCGCATAATATAAAAATCACCGTATAACAATTACAATTACAACTACCATGGAGGAGGAGCTAAACTAGTGTACAGATACCCACAAACATCATAACGCTTCAATACGATGAAATAGACTAATTGCGCGTAAGCAATCTTCAATATAATCGTTCATTTTTCCGACCACCCAAATACTGCTATTGAAAATATATCGATCGATAACAACTATGTTAAATACAAAACCAGACATGTGCCGTTTACAAGGATTTCCTTTCCATCCTTTCCATTCTTTCCTAAAACTTGTTCAATTTCTAACAACATTCAAAACATGCCCTTTAGTTCAATCATATCTCATCACTCCACAAAAACATTAGCTCACTTCTCATAAAAGTTTCATCAACATGAAAAACTAATCAAAATATTTCTCAAGTAAATCATTTATCCTTTAAACGCAAAAAAAACATATTAGCCACCTTCATTCGTCACATATCGGCAAAAAATTCAATACAACCGCTCCAAACACCGATTTCATTCTCATTCAAACGAAATACTGACAAAAATCAATTTCGAACACAATGGAGTATTAAAACTGATTACATCATATTTCTCAAATCCATTCTTAAAAATCGTTCCCCTTTTTCCGAAAACACAAAAAAAATTGACACCAAATCACAATATCCTTTATCTGCACAACACAAAACATTTTTCTCTTCACAACACAGCGCTCTTCATTCAGTTAAAAACAACTAACACTTAGATAACTAGTCATACGATGTAGCTCTAACAAACAAATATAAAGAACAGAACGCAAAATTCTTCAGACTGCGGCTTATGTCACACGTAATTTTCTTTTCCTTCCTCCATGAAATTTCGACTATCATGGTGGCCAGCCACAATCACATCGCTAGATGTAATCGAACAATTTTCGACAGAATCGCGAAGAAATAAATGTCGTCATCCCATAATAGCCGTAAGAATCTTCCAAGTCGCTAATAACAATTAATATTCACACATAGGTTCAATCGATCAATACAACATTATACAACCGAGCTTTCACATACACCACAACAGATTAACACATACCCAAAAACATGTTTCTTTCAAATTTTAGCGAAAAACAAAACCGACATTCAAAAACAAAAAAAGGCAGATCAACCCGACGACGACTCTCAATCTTATTCAACTACGACAATATCACAATACCCTACTAAGACAACTTCCACACCAACTGGTTCAACAATATACATCAATAAACCATTGACCGTAACAAGAATTCGAAAATGATTTCATTTTCATGATATGAAACAAATCATTTCATGTTTGTTTCATCATCACGCCTCATTTTTGATTGGATTCATCGTGCGAATCATTCAAAAATGATTTAATTTTCATGACATGAAACAAATCATTTCATGTAAGCCGCATCATCACCACTCATTTTTGAATGGAATGATGGTGCGTGTGATTCAAACATGATTTCATTTTCATGAAAAGAAACAAATCATTTCATGTTTGTTTCATCATCACAATTCAATTTTGAATGGAATGATTTTGCGAGTGATTCAAAAATGATTTCATTTTCATGACATGAAACATATCGTTTCATGTATGTTTCATCATCACCCCTCATTTTTGATTGGATTCATCGTGCGGATCATTCAAAATGATTTCATTTTCATGACTTGAAACATATCATTTCATGTTTCTTTCATCATCACGATTCATTTCTGAATGGAGTGATATTGGGAATCATTCAAAATCATTTCATTTTCACGAAATGAAACAAATCATTTCACGTTTGCCTCATCCTCATAATTCATTTTTGAATGGAACGATGCTACGAATGATTCAAAAATGATTTCATTTTCATGACATGAAACAAATCATTTCATGTTTGTTTCATCAGCACCATTCATTTTTGAATGAAGTGATGATGCGGATAATTCAAAAATGATTTCATTTTCATGACATGAAAAATATCATTTCATGTATGTTTCATCATCAACCCTCATTTTTGATTGGATTCATCGTGCGAATCATTCAAAAATGATTTCAATTTCATCACATGAAACAAATCATTTCACCTTTGCCTCATCTTCACCATTCATTTTTGAATGGAGTGATGTTGAAAATCATTCAATATCATTTCATTTTCACGAAATGAGACAAATCATTTCACGTTTGCCTCATCATTACCATTCATTTGTGAATGGAATGATCTTCAGAGTGATTCAAACGTTATCTCATTTTCATGACATGAAACATATCATTTCATGTTTGCCTCATCAGCACCGCTCATTTTTGCATGGAATGATACTACGAATCATTCAAAATGATTTAATTTTCTCGACATGCAACAAATCCTTTCATGTTTGCCTCATCATCACCGTTCATTTTGAATGGAATCATACTACGAATCATTCAAAATAATTTCATTTTGATGAAATAAAACAAACCACTTCATGTTTGTTTTATCATCACCGCTCATGTTCGAATGGAGTGATGTTGAGAATCATTCAAGATCATTTCGTTTTCACGAAATGAAACAAATCATTTCATGTCTGCCGCATCATCACCCCTCATTTTTGATTGCATTCATCGTGCGAATCA
>OENM01003453.1:0-10124 GCA_900239745.1 Rotaria magnacalcarata | reverse complement strand
CCGCGGTTTACCGCAAAAAATGATCCGGTATTCGCAACATGAGAGGCTAGGATTCATTCTCCTGGGTGACGAACAAGACACATTACTAAGTTATATTCATTTATATACTTGGCATATTATGCGGACTAGTGGATAGAAAGTTACTAGTGCGCTTTCGCAATTATTGAGAATCTTTTTTTAAAGACGCTCTTGGTCAAAAAAAAAACGTGTCGATATCTAAAGCAAGTTGAAACTCGTTCTGTTCCATGAGTGTAGCATATGCAATTGATCATCGAAATAATAATTTATTATCTGAATGCAAAACTTACTGATTCGACATACCATTTCAAAGAAAGCAGGTTAGAGATATTTCAGCTTTACGACTCAGTGAATCTTACCCATGTAATAAAAACCGGATGAAAATTGGTGGTTAACCGCGGTTTTACCGGTCCGGTTATCGGCTCCCATTATCGCACGAAGGAAAAAAACCGCGGTTTACCGCAAAAAATGATCCGGTATTCGCAACATGGGTAGTTTAGTTTGATTTTCTATGGGTAAGATTTATCCCATGTAGACCCCTCAAAATGGGCTTCATACTAACAAAATATGAGAATTTAGTTCGTAGACGTTGCTGGGAACCTCAATGGAGCTTGCTTTATATGAAAAAAAACTCTTATTTGTTTTTGCACCGAGAATCGTCAAAAATTACGGAGAAAATAAGGAAAAAACTATTGACCAGTTCGGACTGAAAAAAGTCGTTTTGACCGGCCGGTATACCGGACGGGACCGGACCGGACCGGCCGGTTGCCGTTACCGGTTGCATCACTGATCTCAGCAGATTTTGCTGGACACCCTAAAGCTCAACTTTCATCAGACTCACCAGGAATTTTCAGGTGTTCTCAGTAGAAAAATCGTTCGGAATGATGAGCTCATTAATTTGAAAGTATTTCACAAATACATTTTATGATTTTTATGTGGATTTTGTTTGTTACACGAGACCGAAAGGTCAATCTACAACATAAAATAGCTGTTTTTCAAGGGAATTTCGCTAAGCATGAGAGTTAATTAATCTTTTTTTCTCATTATAAGAAGTGAAGATTATATTTATGCTCCTATTTAGGAAAAAATAGTTTTCCTATTTACTAAAATGATTAATTAAACAACTTAATTATTGCTTTCGTCTCAATTTTATTAAATAGACTAACAATTTGATATGTTTTTCATATAAGCTAGGAGTAAATAACTGCGATCTATCTTAAAAGAAATCCTCCAATAACCTGCGACCAATTACATATATAAGTTAATAATATCTTTTTAACGTTTTTTAGATCATTTATAAATGATATATAATGAGCTCTAGCAAAATTTGGGCACAACAGATTGTTTAACTGATGGAGGAAGTTTTGTAATGAAATAGTTATTATTTTGAATGCTTCACAGTGATATCCGAATGTAATTGTTGAACCTGACTGCAAACTCATTGAAATCTAGCGCAAAAATAATCACTATACTTTCTTTTATTAAGTTACAAGTGATTTTCGTTATATTTCCTTGAAAATCCGAAGAAATATCCTCGAACAATACTAGAAATCACTACTATAATTGCCAAGTAAGGACTACTTATAGGTAGTGGTGCTTCATGTCTCTGAATTAGTAGTTATGACTGAGTTATTGAATGTTCAAAGTAAATTTTGATAAATAGAAGAAAATTTGTTAAGATAGTAACATCATCATCAACAAATATAACGAAGTATTCAAATATTGAGTCAATTGATGTTTAATTTTGAATTGGAGTGATTTCCAAGCAAATTTATTACTATATTTAATTAAAATATTAACTATAGATCTAGTTTTTAGCAGAACTATTTTCGAGTCTATATTAACAATAAATATTTCGTGCTATAACTGTAATTAATTCATTTCAATCGTTCTCTATATATGATCTCGAAGAGTTTTGAATTGTAACAACCACATTAAATAATAATGCTACGATCGGCGGTGCATGAGAAAATCTTTTGATTATTTTGTTATGAATTTTGAATTCAACTATGTAATTGAGATGATCATTTCAACATGAATTCCGAATAATCATTGGGAAAGATCCGTCTGTTCTATTGAATGACCAATCTTGATAGATCTCATTTATTTAGCTGGTTAAAAGTAAAGTATGCTAATAGCGAGTTAACCTTATAAAAAGATGAATCTGATGCCAAATAAAAAAAATACTTCTATCATTTATAAATGACCTAAAAAACGTTAAAAAGATATTATTAACTTATATATGTAATTGGTCGCAGGTTATTGGAAGATTTTGTAGCTAGATGAATAATTCTTCACATTTACCTAAAATTGTTTTTTGAAAATCTATTGGAGGATTTCTTTTAAGATAGATCGCAGTTATTTACTCCTAGCTTATATGAAAAACATATCAAATTGTTAGTCTATTTAATAAAATTGAGACGAAAGCAATAATTAAGTTGTTTAATTAATCATTTTAGTAAATAGGAAAACTATTTTTTCCTAAATAGGAGCATAAATATAATCTTCACTTCTTATAATGAGAAAAAAAGATTAATTAACTCTCATGCTTAGCGAAATTCCCTTGAAAAACAGCTATTTTATGTTGTAGATTGACCTTTCGGTCTCGTGTAACAAACAAAATCCACATAAAAATCATAAAATGTATTTGTGAAATACTTTCAAATTAATGAGCTCATCATTCCGAACGATTTTTCTACTGAGAACACCTGAAAATTCCTGGTGAGTCTGATGAAAGTTGAGCTTTAGGGTGTCCAGTAAAATCTGCTGAGATTATACATTTACCCCAGTGATGCAAGCATGATTATACATTCACCCCAACGGGGGTGAATGTAAACTCGAAAAATCGTGATCAAAGAATACCCTGCAGATAGCTCTATGTACAGGGTTCTCAGTTGATTTTTGCACCGGTCGATAGAGTCTCATCTTAGCTAGGTGACTTTTGACCAAAACCTTTTTTAAAATCAAAACTAAAAAGTTATCGCAATTATTCCAAGGCATGCTATTTTTCATTTTACACTTACCCTCACTTACTCTAGTATTTTATTTAGATTCCTTTTTATTTATGAACTCATTTGGTAATGAGTGCTGTCGTCAAAACGTAAAAGTCAACAACAATAAATATACTTCCTTTCTTTTCTTGTTGTATTTCGCACATTGCAAAAAACAGCAGTGAATCAATAAACAGCATGAATATTACTTGACTACAGTAGATTTGGATTGAAAGAAAAAGTATGACATTTGCTGCTTATGTTAAAAGAATTAAGAAAAAGAGAATCATAATAACAAACGAAAAAATGAAGATCAACGGTATTTGATTGACTAATTGTCTAGTTGATGAAAACTTAGGAAAACAAGATCATTATTTGAACAATCGACCACGACAATCACTATACAAAAGCAGACAATCTTTTAAACCCTGCTTTTCTTTTAAATGTCTCTTTAGTATCAAATAAAATTCAGAAGAACAGTCAGCATACTTTTAACAATAAAACTACACAAAATAATTGCATGAAACATGTGCATCGGGAGAAAAATGCATTTAAGTATTCAATTCTGTTAGGAAGATTATTGATTTAAAATCAATCTTTCGCGAAGATTTTGTAAAATTTTTTGTTGAGCGTGCGAATGTAAGGGAATTATTCAATATCACACTAATACATTCACTCTCGCTCATCCACCAAGTTCTTTGTTTTTGTGTCCTGAAATATCATACATATAGCAAAATTCTTTTCTTGTTTACGTTTGACTTCGAAATAACAAAACTTGTTGGCGCAGCCCCTTTAGGACTAGAGTGCGGAACTCGCATGTATCTCTTAGACTTGCTAGAATAATTCAAAATAGCTCAAGTGAAAAATCTTTCGAAATTTCCAAAATCGATAATTAGGTCATTACCTATCTGTTTATGCCTGTAATGTTGCCCCTACTTGTTTTCTATGGGCTGTAATGGGGGGCGGGGGTCGCAAAAATCTCGCTTTTAAACTGTCACTCACCATTTTCTTCAAACATATGTGAGTTCCACAAAATAAGTCTGTATCTGCAGCATACTGTTTAACATCTTCGACCTTGTTATATGCCATGCAGTGTATTCATCTCTTAAGGATCAACGACTGAGAAAATATTCTGTATGTATTTATGTGAAACATTTACAGCATGACGTACTTATATCTTGCCTGTGTTCAGTTTAATACAGAGCATATAAAAGTTTAACTTAAAATAATCTCTTAACTAAAGTTATTTTGTTTTTAGAAAAGAGTGATATTCAACAGGGATTTTTGTTTATGCGCATGAATCCAAATGTAGAGATAGAGTACTTACACAATGAAATCTACTCAACTGTACTTTTTCAACAAAAGTTTACATCAGTTTGTGTGTTTAAGAATATCAGTTACTACTTCTTTTAACACGAATGCGGCCATTTTCTTTTCAAAAGAAAAAACAAATATCGAGAGAAGAGAGAAAAAAATTTCTTATTTTGAGTTGTTGTTTTTTCTGTTAGCACAGAAAAAGAAATTATTTGACGACATACATTTCTTTAAGAGACGCTTGTTGTTCAGTGTCAATTTTTTGTAATTACTTTTAACCGTGAACGCCCACCTTTCAATAATAAACTTCTTTCTTCTTTTGGATGATATTTTTACTTGATCTATTCTTTTTTTTTNTTTTTTTTTTAAATAGAAATCTATTTTTCAATTAAAAAATATTGCCCAGAGCCGTGTATCTTGAAATTTCTCAAATGAAATATGATGTCAGCGACTACAAATAAAACGATTTATAAGATCAATCATGTGTTTTACAGGAATTTTTTTGTCAATCCAGCATTTTGTGAATGTGTTCAACAATATCTCCATAACTTACTTTCACTAGACATTGCAATAGTTCCAATAAAAAAAATAACGAATTCGTGGAGTCCAAAGACGCCTACAGGTAACTATAATGTTAATCTATTGGGTATTCATGAGAATACAGAAGAAGTGAAACAGATCGTGGCAGATTTTTTCAATGGATTATTCAAAACAATTCACTGTCAAACATTTACTAATTCTGAAGGTATGCATAGATTATGAGTTCACTAGAAAACTGAAAGTGAAAATTTTCGATTGCTAGCATTGATCGACAGAATTTTTATTTTATTTTAGTTAAAGATTGGCTAAGATGGCCGTCACAAATCAATGGTAGACTTAGATGCCTTCAAAACGTTATGGATGAGAAATTACATCACGTATTCACTATTTGCGAGGCATTCTCTAACAATTCACTATCCGTTCATTACTTAGCTAAAGAATTATTTAGTAGTTCTAGTAGCGAAGAAATTGATCAAGTTATTCAACGGGAAATTTCGGCCGTGGACATATCATTACCGTTTTCAACAGAACAATCTAGCCTAATGTTAAAGGAAGCACAGAAGATAACAGGAAAAGTAGCAAAAGACAGAAGAATTTTTATTTCAAAATATACTAACTCAACACGAAATAACAATCCTAGATACATTAATTTATTTGGCTATTTCAAACTTGTGAATGAATTAAAGGACGAACTGTTAAACATGATTGCAAGACGAAATGTAATAGCGTTGAAATTGAACTTAGTCAAGAAGTTTCAAGTTAGGCATTTTTTTCTTTTGACTTGAATTTCTGATCATTATTTCATATTATACAGGTTGCATTTCTTTCTGATGATAGCTCTGGAAAATTAAAAGAAATTGAAAAAAAACACAAACAGTTCGGTGCCAACATATTATCGCAATTCAATGAATTTTGCGCTTCTCAACTTCCGAACGATGATAATAAATCTTCTATTGCGCAAATAATATCGGAACCAAAATTGAAAACATTCAAGAGTTTATCATTACCAAGAAATATAGTTAATAGAGCCGAAAAACATTTGGGATATATAGCACGTAAATATTTATGCTGCATTATAACCGAATCAAAATACAGATCACGACCTTACATAATACCAAAAGCAACGTCATCACAAACAGAGATAACGAAATCTATGATTGATTTATCCGATAGTCTGATTTCTTCATCAGATGTATTTAACACAATCGTTTTTACGAACGGATCAATCGAAATTCGTACAGGTGACATATCTCTACAAGAAGTACGTTTTGAAAAATAATTAAAGCTATTATCATTCAGTTTGTTTAAGGTTGATACTATTGTTATTTCGGCAACATTCAATGGATTGAAAGAAGGTGTAATTGAACGAGCAGGTAAATTTGATTACGAAAAAACTTATACAGATGAAACAGGTACAAGATTTACTGAGACAAATGGAGGCCAATTGAGTTGCAAACAGTTTTTGTTTTCCAACTGGACGCCTTCTTCAAATACAAACGACAATGATCTACGACAATCAATACAAATGTTTATTTCAAAATGCATTGAATACACCAGTGTTAAAGAAAATACGAAGTCTATTGCATTTGCCGTGCCAGATTCATGTACAAATGAAGTCATTTTAGCAAATGAGATGGTCAATACAATAAAGAATCAATTAGAATCAAAAAAATTACAAATGAGATTTTTATTTATTCTATTGCCTGAACAACAAACGTTACGTAATCGATTCTTTGATATAAGTATAGCATTGCAATCTATTTATGCACAATTCGATTGGCCAAGCACAGGTAAAATGTGCATAAACACACTAGACTATAACTAGTTCAAAGTTCTATTTCAGTCATCAAAATAACGCTTATTGGATTCACAGATGGAGATATAATAAAATGTCAGGAAAAAATAGATGAATATTTCGAACGATGTATTATATCGATGAAATTAATGAATCCAAATGGTATTTTTCATCATTGGGATCAATATAAAATAAATGCTTTCTATAAGTATTGCAAAGACAGATGCGTTCTGCCACAGATTCACCGAAGCAATAATGAACTTGAACTTATGGGTACTATAAACGATCTTCGTGAAGTTGAACAAAAGTGGAATTTCTTTTGTAATCTCGTGGCAGAAAAACTATTACGAATGCCGTCCATAAAACATCGAAGTGTAACAACTATTCAAACAGCAAGGTCTCAAACTAGAATTATTAGTGAACAAAATAAATTCTACGACGTAATACTAAGTTATTGTCAGGAAGACAATAGAAAGTGTCAATGTCTTGCCAATAGACTTATCGAAGAAGGATTTTCTATTTGGGCAGAACCAGTGATAGCCGACCAACAACGAGATGTTTCCTCTCAGATCGATAAATCCAGTTGCATCATTATTTGTATTAGTGAAAATCATTATGAAAAGTGGTCATGTCAAAAAGAAGCTCGGTATGCTTTACAATCAGGCAAACGAGTATTCCTTGCAAAAATTCGAAACGATCCATTGATTGGGTGGCAGCGAGAGATTTTCGAGGGAAAATTCTTTTTTCAGATGTTTGGATCAGAAAATCATTTTGACATGGAATTCGGAAAATTACTTCTGGAAATAGTATGTATCTTCGAGCTTTGTTCTCAAGTCTTTGACTTAATATTTCTTTGTCTTAGTTGCGATATTGCAAATGTAACACTGGTACTATCATACAAGAAACGTCTGATCATTCAAAAACGAATAACAATGAATCTGATAGTTTCTTCTCAGTCGAAGAGCGGCGATCTATATATGAGAAGAAGATTAAAGCACTTACAGATATCAGTCGTATACAAAAAAAAGAAATGAAAATGTTAGTTGAACAGTTGCAAAATGTTATGGATGATGTGAATGAAAATAAAAGTACGCCAAACACACAAACAAGTAATGATAAATCGAAAGATCCGCAGACGTCAGGTATTTCATTTATTTGAATAACAGTTTGGCTTTTTCTTGTGAAATTTTATATCATGCTCTTATAGAGATTTTAAACTGGATTAAACGCTGGCTGAGAAAATCTACGAACATCATTAAGCAGAATCTACCACCGTTTTCACCAACCGGCGACATCAATGATGCATTATTTCCAATGCCTGAGTATTTCATTGAGTATTTGGGCTTGCATCTGGAATCATTTTCGACAATGCAATCCTCTCAGCTCAAGCTCCGAAATATCTTTGAAAATGATATTTTTAAACGGCCCATTCGACAGCCATCTAAACGAGTACTATTCGGAGTAACTACCATAGATAAAGAGCGTACTTATGGATGCTATACGCAGAAAACAGACGATGTTGCTAGCTTATTAGAGGCATTTTCAGAAAAATATCCTGCTACTGATCATGAATTGGAAAAACCAACGCGATTGCCATTAATATCATTGGAAATTTCTTCACCAATAAAAAGGCAAATACTCAATCGTCGCAAATTGCATGATACTCATACGTTGAAAAAGAAAGAAAAATATATACCTCCTACTAGAAAAGAACTAAAGGTTTATTTAGAAAAGTTTGCGGAGCGTATGCATGAGAATGCTATTCAATTTAAAAATTTCTGTTCTTTGACTACTGCTAGTACCGACAATCATATCCAAAAGCAATAAAGACAACAGAATGTATTGGTTGTTAAATTATTCGTTTTTCTTTTCAATTTCGATTCATTTGCATCATTACGACTTATCAAAGCTGTCATTTCATTTTTCTACTTTTTCAAGTTCACAAACGAGCACATATGTTGTAATATTCTTTATATCTAATAATAAAATGAAAATGCAAGTTTCTTACAGGCATCTTCTCATCTTATAGCTATATTCTGGGTGTTGGTGTGGGTTCTACACCCGCACCCACACTCGCGAAAGTAATAAATAGCGAAATTAGAGTCACACTTCATTGACTCAGGTAAACATTTTATGATGGAAGAAAATAAAAAATATGTAACACCTATATATACATATAAAGTAATGCCTCTTGCAGACTCACATTATAAAAGCATTTTGGTATCGGCTGGTAAGTAGTCTTGTTCGATCATCGATATTTTTGCATTAGCGATGCGTTTGATTTTTACATTAGCGATTCGTTTGATTTTTACACTAGCGATGTGTTTGATTTTTACAATATACCAGTGTAGATAATAATGATAGCAAAAATGACGAAAGATAAACATGCATTCTTGTGTTTAATATGAAGATATTGAAAAAACTGAGATAGAAAGTGTTACAGAGGCTCTGTTGTAACTTAAATCAATTCAAAAAATAGAAATTCATGTTTCTATTTAACCTATTTATGCTATACAGCCCACACACACACACATACATACACACACAAGAGAGAGAGAGAGGAAGAGAGAGAGAGAAAAGGAAAAAAGGAAAAAAAGGCATATTTGTTTCTTCGACTATACTATTTTGTATATAAAGATGATGGTGCATCATTCTATAAATGCACTTAAATTCCAATCGAAGAAACGATACCATTACTTACTTCGTCACGCACGGGAGGAAAGGAGACACAATAGAGAGATATCCCAGCCAGACAAAAAATAAAAAATAACGCGTTAAAACGCATCGATATTTTTACGGCAAAAATTCCGAAAAACCGCACATTTTTTGGATTTTTTTGCCGTTAACGTTTATCAGTGCATTTTTTTCGTTCAAAACTTTAACGCGTTTTACGTGTTTTTTTATCACTGTTTGTCGGACTGAGAACATGTCAAATTCTTCAAATATCATCTTTCACGAGGAGATGTTGTAGTACCACGAGCTTTAGGAACAATCAAATATTCAATTTTGACTCAAACCGTTTCATATTTATAGAGAGCGTACTTACACTGGTTTTCATAAACATTACAGAGTTTTCCACGATGTCGCTCTGCGATACGAAACTTCCATACGGAAAAGAACGTCTGGAAAGTTTCATATCACAGAGCGACTTCGTGGAAAACTCTGTAATGTTTATGAAAACCAGTGTAAGTATGCTCTCTATAAATATGAAACGGTTTGAGTCAAAATTGAATATTTGATTGTTCCCAAAGCTCGTGGTACTGCAACATCTCGTGAAAGATAATATTTGAAGAATATGTTAGCTTAGTAAGGCTTAAATGGAATCTAAATAAAGGAACAAGATATGATTTATTTAATAAATACTTACTGCTTATCGTAATGTTAAGATGGGTCTAAAGGACAGGGGCGTATAACATACCCTATCGGCCCATTTCGATTTTTTCAACTGGACATAGTCGAATTATATA
>OENM01003452.1:0-10129 GCA_900239745.1 Rotaria magnacalcarata | reverse complement strand
AGCAGTCACTCCCACCTACACCTACGCCTACAACCACACCCACACCCACACCCACACCCCACACCTACACCCACCCGCTAGAGGGCTAAAAGTTTAACCTGAAAGAGATCTCATTGAATAATGGTTTTGACATAAATTTCAACTTTCCAACTAGTTCCGATCTCCCAAACGATGGATCACAAAATGCTTGTTTTTAGCAAAAATGACGACTTTGGCATACTGGAATTCCTCAGAAAATGAATCCCATAGAAATCGGTCTCATGTTTTACTAAGATACAAACTGGGAACTAAAAATTTGTATAAAAATTGGCCGAAGTACTTCTAAAATAGCTGCGGGAACTTTACTACAAAATGTCCAAAAATGAGACTTTGTGGTTCATATAAACTCAAAATCATTCAGAAATTTACAGAATAAATGAATGCATTCAGATAAATTTTATCTACTATTAATCAGCACATGACCTTCTGTTGCAATATTTAAAAAAATCCTGCGAAAACGAAAAAAACTTTTCTTCCTAATTTCCTTGGTCCCGCTTAACACTTTAAGTGACGAATTTTCTTGCGAAAATTTCTTTCGGACTTTCATAGAATTTTTTCATACATAACAATAGTGGATGATGTACTGATTAATAACAAGTAGATTTTATTTCAATACATGAATTTATTCTATGAATTTCTGGATGATATTTAGTAATCATGGATCGAAAATAGTCATTTTTGCTGTTTTGTAACGAAATTTCCAAGACTGTTTTAGAAGCTCTCCCGCCAATTTCTATACAATTTTGCAGCACCATCAATCGGCTTTAATATAGGATGAGATTGATTTCTATGGGATTCATTTTCTGGGGAATTCAAGGATGCTAAAATCATGATTTTTGCTAGAACAAAGGATTTTGTGCCCCATGGTTTGCGAAATTGGAACTAGTTGGAAAGTTGAAATTTATACCAAAACCATTATTCAATGAGATCTCTTTCAGGTTAAAATTTCAGATCTCTAGCACGATTCATTCATGAGATTTCAATTCAAAAACCAACTAAAATATTAGCTCGAACCTCAAAAAGAGGCACGAATTCCAAAGTCATTTTCCGGCGGCCCAAGTTTCTTTCTGCGTCATTTTGTAGACCATACTTTACTCTTTCGGGGTAGAGAACTCCGGTAAAAATTCAGACGCGAGGAGTCTAGCAAATCGAGGCGGAAAATCGGGTTTTTAAGAAAAACCTGATTTTGTCTAAGGTACCCTGACCGAATACTTCATTCAAAGAAGCTGAAATTTTTACTATAGAGAGATCTAACTGAGATACGTGTAGAAACGAAATTTCAGACTCGCATCTATTTCTAGTCCAGACATATGAACCATCCAATTTGCGAAAAAAAGTGATTTGCACCGGTTTTGTATAATCCATAGAATACCAAGGAAGTAACTGGTGGAACTGAAATTTTTTTTATATGCAGAACTAAATGATGTATAGAGCTGCAAAAAATTTCAGCTTAATCGGGTGAATCCTTCTCGAGATATAGGGTGTCTAAAATCGCCTTTCGTAAAAGTTGGATTTTCTAGGGGTCTTCGTAAAACCTCCATAAAAACCCGACGGTTACATATTTTTTGAATCGGCTTTCACTAAAATGTATCAAACACTTCTTTCTATCATATAAATTTAAATTAGTCGAATCCGAGGATATGAACTTAGCACTATTGGTTGCGCCTTAGGTGGATTAGCTCATATATTAAAATGAGTCGAATTCTAGGATATCGATTGAGCGATCTCCATCGCAATCGGCCTACTTTGAATGCCTTTTATATAAAAAAACATTTTGGCGTACTTTAAAGTGCTTCAGAAGAACTTATAGTAGTTCGAAATGGTTCAAAGTACCCAAAGTAGCGTAAAGTAGCGTGAAGTAGCGTGAAGTAGTTTAAAGTACTTTAAAGTAGCCTAAAGTAGCTTAAAAGTAGTTCAAAGTAGCTCAAAGTACTTTAAAGTAGCTCAAAGTACTTTAAAGTAGCTCAAAGTACTTTAAAGTAGCCAAAGTAACTTCAAGTACAAAAGTCCGCCGTTTCCCCCTTGGGGTATGTAGGCATTATCTCCTCTCGCGTACACATCCACACCCGATCAACTTTATCCATTCTTACATCACCCATGTAAAAATTATTTGTCAAAAAAGTCACTTTTTGATACTTTTTTGTCTAAGGCAGAAAGTATTCATAGTCACTAATAAGTGAACCTTTTTTAGTATACTTTGGTAAACTTTATTAGTAAAAGTAATAAAAAGTACTTTTTTATCACACTATTGCTTCACTAAAATATTGTAACCATTCTGTTTCGGTTGTGTGAAAAAGTACTTTTTATTACTTTTACTAATAAAGTTTACCAAAGTATACTAAAAAAGGTTCACTTATTAGTGACTATGAATACTTTCTGCCTTAGAAAGGAAAAAGTATCAAAAAGTAACTTTATATTGCATTCCACTATTATATCTAGAACCGATCAGCTGTTTTTCATAGTACTTTTAGTATTTTTCACATATTGCTTTCTCTATACTTTCTATACTTTGGCATGTGCTAATACTGGGTCTACTATAGTACTTCTTATTACTTTTCCTAAAGTATTTTTTATTACTTACGATATCAGGAATACTGAACTAATTACTACTCTTTATATAGTACTTTTTAGTATTTTGCTATATTTAATTTTATTACTTACCGCAATAGTGATTTTCATGCATACTTTTTTATAGTACTTTTTATTTTCGTATTCACTATTTTCGATGCCACAGCCCAGATTCAAACATTCATAGTTAAATCTCCACTTTTTTCAACTTCTACGTATTCGAAAGCAGGTATAGGAACCAATGAACCAAATCTGCGTGTTTATATTACAGTTAAAACTGCCTTTTAAATTGATTCTAGAAAAAAGTTGCAATTACAATTATAAATACTTTTATGTAAAAGTACTTATAAGTACCTTTTTCTTTTGCTCAGCTTTTTAGCGTACAAAGTACTTAATATTACTATTATTAGAAATGACTTTCCTCTTGCTTGCTATTAACCGTACAAAGTACTAAATATTACTATTATTTGAAATGATAACTAAGTCGTTTTATTACAACGCTCACAGCTCATTTCACAATCGCGACGGCAGGCAGCTGTTATACGGGTGATTTGATTAATCGGTAGTATTTAACAGAGGTGCCCACAAGGCCAATTTTATTGCCCTGCCCTGCTCTGCTTTTTATCGTGACTCGCCCTGCGATGGCAGGACAAAATCATTTTCAAATAATTTGTGTCTTGCCCTGCCCTGTCATTTTGACACCGTGGCCCTGCCATGCCCTGCCCTGCTAATTAAGAAGAATTTTTTCATATTTAAATTCAAGTTTAAGTAATCCTTTTTATTTGAAAAATAGTTCACCAAATAGATGAATGATCAGCAAATAATAAATTAGCCCTAATTGAAAAAGTGTATATGATAATGTTGCATCATCACTGATGATCCATCAGTAGATCGGCTTGTCCACGTAACCCGCTACTTCGCTGATCAAGTTTTAAAAATGTTTTGTTTCTATATAAACAGATCTCACGAGGGAGGGCCACCAAGTGTTCAATCGCTTTTGCGTTGAAACTACTAATATTATGTAGCTCCCAAGGAATTATGAATACGCTGAAAATATTTTGAGCGGATAGCTTGAGGGGTGCGCCGATACGGATACAATTTGTATCGCCCATCCACATCGTATCTATGTTACATTGTTTTCATATATATATATCCCTGAAAAACCTAGAATTCATTAATCATGTAACGGCATGTATCGGCTTCTATTGAGCCTCTGTTACATTGTATCGATATATTGTAACAGAGGCTCGATACAAGCCGATACATGCCGCTACATCCCGTTACATCCCGTTACATCGCGTTACATGCCGTTACATGATTCATGAATTCTAGGTTTTTCAGGGGTATATATATATGGATACATTGTAACAGAGGCTCGATACAAGCCGATACATGCCGTTACGTCCCGTTACATCCCGTTACATGATTCATGAATTCTAGGTTTTTCAGGGATATATATATGGATACATTGTAACAGGGGCTCGATATTAGCCGATACATGCCGTTACATGCCATTACATGATTCGAGCCTCTGTTACAATGTATCCATATGTATACCCTTGAAAAACCTAGAATTCATGAATCATGTAACGGGTTGTAACGGGATGTATCGGCTTCTATTGAGCCTCTGTTACAATGCATCGATATATTGTAACAGAGGGTCGTTAGAAGCCGATACATGCCGTTACATGATTCATGAATTCTAGGTTTTTCGTGGGTATATATATGGGTACATTGTAACAGAGGTCCGATACAAGCCGATACATGGCGTTACATGCCGTTACATGATTCATGAATTGGAGGTTTTTCAGGGATATATTTCTCTATACAATGTAACATAGATGCGATGTTGGTGGGCGATACAACTTGTATTTGTATCGGCGCAGCTATGTATAAGGCATATAAGGCATATAGATGCAGCGTCTCTATGTGAGACGCAGAATCCGCTTAAAGAATTTTGCATACGCATAGTGTCTGCATTTTGTTAGTTATAGTCTTGCATGTCGGCGTCTCCCGTGGCATCTCCAGCATTTCCAGATATTTCGGATATAAGGCACCTCTCAGATTCCTTGAATTTTATACTTGATAAATTCCAAATTTTGGTGAGATCTCATCAATTGTTGAATGCTATTCTATTATAACGCTCGGAGAGCCCTTCGGGCTGCCTAGCTCTCTGTCTTCTTTGATTGAAAAAGCATCCATATTCGAAAGAAACAACAAACTCGTCTATCTCGATATCCGTCTATCTATGGGGGGGGGGGGGGGNAACATCCTTTTTTCTATACAATCCACGTTGCCGCAAATCCGAATTGCGTCTCATATCGATACGCCACTAGTGTAGGTGTGTTAGTAGGGCTGTGCTTATCCACGTTTGTACGTGTTCACCAGTTTATGTGCCATCCAATGAGACGCCCTCTTTTCATCTGTGTCCGTCTTCCCCCGCACCCACGTATTGAGATTTGCGGTGTGTGTTTCTGCCTGAGTGGCATGGCTTGGTGTGGGTGCTTGGGAAAGGGAGTACAACTGCTCGAAAATCTCAATATGCAGAAGGCATAGTGTGGGTGCTTGGGAAAGGCAGTGAAACCCTCAAGAACAGCATCTACCGAAAGAAGTGCTGGCAGAATATTCCATTAAAAAATTCTATTTATTACTAGATATTAAATTCTCCTCGCTCAGCTGTAGATTCCTCAGCAGTGTCAAATATCCAACAAATCAGGCATGCCAGAGATGCTACGAGAGATGCGGGATACACCAGACCCGGAATCTCTGGCGCTTCTCCACCGAGAGATACCGCATCTCTGGCATCTCCATGACCAGCATCTCTCGATGAAAAAATATTCTTCTTTTTAGCCTAGACCCAGGCGTGAGATGAGTCTCTTCATGAAGAAGAGAGGGGGCACGAGAGATGCGAAACCATCCGCAGCGTCATCTTTCGCCAGGTCCCGATACGAAATTCTCCAATTTTTGGCGTGGGATTCATACGTGCGATTCTCATATTGAGAGAGATGCCGCATCGCCCACACCACTACTGAACGAAGTGCGTTGACACCAGTGTCGCCAAATACTAAATCCGACTGTCGACAGTTCATAAACACTTGGATTAACACACATCCACACAGGACAAACTCAAAAGGGCATGCGAATTACGCTGGGAAGCAGATTGGTATACGCACGAGCAAACGTACAACCGGGCGCCACACACTCAGGCAGAAACACACACCGCAAATCTCAATACGTGGGTGCGGGGGAAGACGGACACAGATGAAAAGAGGGCGTCTCATTGGATGGCACATAAACTGGTGAACACGTACAAACGTGGATAAGCACAGCCCTACTAACACACCTACACTAGTGGCGTATCGATATGAGACGCAATTCGGATTTGCGGCAACGTGGATTGTATAGAAAAAAGGATGTTTGTGAGAGAGGGTTCATCGTACAGAGACTGACAAACTTCGTGAAGAAGAGGAAGAGAGGCGCATCTCCAGGTGGGGTCTAGGCTAGAAATCAAAAAATATATTTTCATCCGGTGATGTTGGAGATGGAGACGCCAGAGATGCGGCATCTCTCTGTGCAGATGCGCGAGAGATGCGGCGTCCCACGCAGAGACACGGCCTCGCCATAAAGATGCGCATCTCCCGCCTGGCTCCTAGGCTAGAAATCGAAAAATATATTTTCATCGGGAGATGCTGGAGATGGAGACGCCAGAGATGCCGGTTCTGGTGTATCCCGCATCTCCCGTGGCATCTCTGGCATGCCCGATCTGTTGGATATGTGACACTGCTGTTGATAAATTTTCTATTTCGAATTGAGGCACTAATATAAGTCCTCTCGCACACCGGTGAAATTCCTTGCTGCACTCACCGTTGCACAAAGCCCCGCCCTCCTTGCACAGGCAACAGTAATTTCGCGGTACCCATGGTTGCGCGATATACTTACAGTCTGTTCCATAAAGAAAGGTCATTGCTATCGCAGGTAATTGAGTAGGCTATCTGAAATAACTATGCTACGATCACATGTCAGTTTTCAGCAACTCATCTCCGTATGCTACCGAACTGCCTACCTTCACTTTTTCCATTACTTAAATAACTATGACTATTCGTCAGATTGCTAGTAACACTCCGGAGGCTGCTTGCAGCATACTGAGCATTCTAGAAGTATACCTCAGTATGCGGCTCACATCCTACTAAAGAAAACTAACATCCCAGGATACTTTCTGGGTTTAAGTGAAAATGCAGTAGTTATTGGAAGGTGATTATGTAATAAATATTGTGACCTTCCACTTTAGGGCTATCAATGAATGAGATGAGGATCGAGTTGATTGTGTACACAGATACCCTTTTTGGTCGCGGCTCTGCGGAGGACGCTTAGCGCCCCCACACTGCGACACTTAAATAAAGGTGTGTGTAACGTGACAGAAGTCGCAGTCCTAGTTGTTTACGCCACTTGACTACCCAGTCAGACAAACTTTTGAAAATAGCGCGTTACAGTATTTCTGAGTTAAAATACGTAGACATCTTTTTGATGTATGCGTTTTTATCCGTTAGCAACTCTAATTTCAAGAGATTTGACGCTTTTTTCCTTAACTGGTTTTGTTACTGTTAGCTCTCATATATAGATATATAAGGAAGGGAAGGGAAGGGAAGGAAGGAAGGAAAGGGAAGGGAAGGAAGGAAGGAAAGAGAGATATATGAAGAGCGAAAGAGATAAAGCAGCGTCACTGATGTTATGTGATAGAACGATGAAAAAGATGATGACCTTCATGGGAATCGAACCCACACCTCCTGCTATCCGGGCAGTTGTCCTAAGCCAATTAGACTAGAAGGCACATCTTGTTCATCGTTGTAGTGTTAGTGTGATTCATCACTAACGCTAACAGTTACGTGCAACGTTTACTAGATGAGATGCGTTTTATTAGTTTCCAGTGAACTGAGTTTATTGCAAAGAGAGGCTAAGGAAAGCTATAATAGACACAAAGGCATAATCATTTGAGAATGTCCAATCTTTTCTATTAATCAGATTCTTATTTTTTCATATCACTCTCGCTTATTTTAATGCGTGCCAAAACATAAAATATCAGAAAAGATGGCGCTAACCCACATGCACCGCAAACTATTAGAGAGAGCGTCATGCCTTCACCCTCATCGAGAGAGACGAGATATGACACCCTCATGCCCTATATGCCCTATATGGCCTATATGCCTTATATGCCTTATATGGCCTAAATGCCTTATATGCCCTATATGGCTTATATGCCTTATATGCCCTATATGCCCTATATGCCATATATGTCTTATATAGCTTATATAGCTTATATGTCCTATATGTCCTCTTTATGATTGTCGTCTATAGATGGGCTGAAAACGAATCTCCCTGAAATCGCTATAACGCATCAAATCAATGCGTATGTTCATATATTTAAAATTTTTTGTAGATATAAGTTTGTTAGCATTAGTGAGGTGAGCCGTTTCTGCTGTTTGTTTTATTGTAAGATTATGTAGCTTGAAAACATGACGTTTTTTTGAAATATTCAATCGTTTTCATGGTAATATAGAATTTGCGAATGGAAAAAATGATACATTTATTTCTCCTAGAGCTATTTAAAACTCCCCTATAGGAGAAACTAAAATTTTAATTTGTCCTATGGGAAACTAAAATCTTCAATTTTTCCTATAAATTACACTGGAAAAAAAGATTTTAATTTGCCCTAGGTGAGATTAAAATTTCAATTTTCCCTAAGGGCTATTTTAAATAGTCCTGCATTTCAATCTCCCCTGTAACATATATATATATATATATGTAAGTTTATATACCAGTACATAAAAATGAACGAATAGGATTGACCGAAAAGGTCACATTTATTATGACTTGACAACTAAAATAAAGCGTGACAAGTGCAGAATCACAGAAAACATCTTTATTTATTTCTTCTGTTGATTTTCATTTTAATTAACTATATCACCGATCTGATTGTTATGCGATCCGGTAATTCTTTTAGGTAATGTCAATTCGTACCTATTCCTTGACGAATGGTACAAGCACTTCACTAGGCATCTTATTCTTTCAAGATATTATAAATTTGACAACGAGTAAGAATATAATAAGTGGTATATATTATCGCACTTTATATTCACTTGCATGTCTATCAGAGAGCAGAAGGTAAATTATGTAGACAGGATGAAGAAAAAGAAAGAACAACTACAGTACATGCAGAAAGGTACACAACAGTTATCTGCATTTATCGAGTTGTATTGATAATATCCCCATGCTCCCACGGAGAAATTTTTTTCGGAAAACCGCGGTTTCAGTCGGTATTTTCGAATAGCGAAAGTCAGACCATCTATGCGTATCTCTAACACCGCCCAGGACCGCGGTTTTCCAGATACGCATAAATGGTCTGAATTTCGGGATTTTGAAAACCGTCTCATACCGCGGTTGTGAAAACCATTGTAAACCGCGTTTTAAAAAACCGCGGTTTAAGGCGGTATGTTTGAAAAGCATAAATGGTCTGACTCACTCGGTTTTGAAAACCGACGAAAAAAACGCTTTTTCTTAAATGCATTAATGGTCGGACTACCGTTATATCCAAAAACCGCTTCAAACCGCGGTTTTTTCGATACACTAGACTCAACAGGAGCAGATGTGCCGACGATAACCTTGAAGGTTTCAGATGTGGCGCCCTTCGAGGGGCTCTGTAGTGAACTCTCCCGAGCTCCATTTCCACAAAGCGTCTATATAGAGTTGTTATATTATGTATGTGACATAAGTAAAATTTGCCAGAATTTGTGGGGCACGACATCTCGAATGTCCTTGCACATTCATTGACACTTTGGCATGCGCCGCGGTTCCTCACCTGCAAACCGCGGTTTTCTGAAACGCGGTTATTATCGAGTACACCGCGGTTTACAAAACCGTTAATAGCCGCTACAATGGAAACCGCGGTTATTATTGAGTACACCGCGATTTGAAAAACCGTTAATAACCCAGGTCATTATTGGTAAGTCGGATCTTGTCGGACGGGTTACGATTCCGATATCACACGGTGACCGGATTCGGTCGGTTAATTTCTGGTGAATTCCGATTATTTTCTTTGTTTTCTTATGCAATCTGGTTGTCAGATTCTCGGAGAGCCGGCCGGATCAACATTGCCGGAAAATATCAGATCAGATGATACGAAACGGCCGTATACGACGTGTTCCGGCAATATTCGGTAACAAAACTTTACCGGAATCCGCCGTGCCTCAAGACGCTCGATTTCATGGTAGAACCGGCTTATTTAGTATTACCGGAACACATCGGATCATATCGGAACCAAACGGTCCTACTCACCGGATTAAGCCACTTAATACAAAACAGATCCGACCGAAACCGGCTGCATGTAAGTAACGCATACTAAAGGGACATCCTGTAACTCATTCAGGCTGATACTTAACAACTCGCACGTACATTGATACCCATGAATTGAAAATTATAGTCATGCGAATAGAAATTTTATGAAAAACCGATCCAAATGCGCAACATG
>OENM01003450.1:0-10131 GCA_900239745.1 Rotaria magnacalcarata | reverse complement strand
AGAGTTTTTTCGAAAAATCATAATACCAACAGAACTAGAAAAGGAAAAAGAAAATATTTTCCTATTGAGTAATCTACATTATGTTTGTCTTATAAAATTTAGACTTAGTCTTTTTACCTTTTAGATAGATTGTCGTCGTCGTTCTTTATTTTACGTTAGCTTATTTCACACAAATCACATAGAAACCATTATCATAGATAATGATAATAGTCTGCCGATTGCACGACCATCGCCGAATGGTCTAGCAGGTCTACCTGCACCGCTTGATCTCAGTGAGTTCTCAGAAATGTTTGATGAATGGCTACCTGAACCAATACCAGGACAAAAACGAAAAATAGGACATCGAAGAGATGACCCACCAACACCCCCATCACCGAGACTACCTCCGCCAATTATTCCTAGAAGAGCATTACCACCAAGAAACAGTAATGTTCCTATAAAAGGAGGATCGTTACGATCATCACCAATATTAAATGATGATGAGAAAATGCTGATTTCTCAGCAGCAAAGATCATTCAATGCTCTATTGCCAAAAGAACAAGAAAAACAAGATGAAAAAGAGAAAAAAGAACAACTAAAAATTCAATCATCTATAACGATTGTAGCTAAAGAATGTTCAATGGTAATATCACCATTGCAAAGCTCAACACCAGAAAAAAATGAAAAAATAATGAAATCACCATCAGTGATACCAAAAAATGGTATAATAAGAACAGCAACAATAATAATGAGTGAATCATTTGATTTTGCAATCATACCAATAGAATGCAAATATCATTTTAAAAGAACGAAACAAAAATGTACGTATGAAACAATAAAAATCCATCAAGAATTTCTAGAAAATAAATATAAACAATTAGAGAATGAGAGAGAAGAAAAATTGCAAGCATCATTCGATCAATATATACGAGCAAAAGTAGTTTCTTTGATAAGAACTGCTATCGAAAAGCAAATCGAGAATAAGAAAAATAATGATCAAAGAAGATTAGATAATCTTCTACTTGATCAAATGCGAGAAAGAGCTGCACGCGAAATAAAACATATAGGAACATCAAAAGAACAACAATGCATACAAATTTTGCATGAAAAATTCATGAGAACATTAGATCTAAAACTACAATATGATAAACTTGAAAAACGATTTCTAGAAAATATGCCACCACCATCTCTCAATGTTTTCGATAAAATAGAACTGCATGCGAAAGGACTTAAACAAGATAATACATATTTTAGTTCACTTCGTGAGCAATGGAAAAATGTCCTTAGAAAAACAAAACTAGATCTTACAATATTAATGAGGCAAGCGAAACTAACTGAACTAGAACAAGAAAAAAATGAATATAAAGAACTATTAGAAAAATATTCACTTTCAATTTCTCTACGAGAATCATATGAAACACTAAAACATGTATCAGAAACAAGACATCATCAATTCGCAAAAAAGAAATTGAATTTTTTAGCAAAAAGGGCGTACACAATGAACGAAAATTAGTGTACGCCCTATCCCATCATCATCCCGGTTATCCCAAATCGAAACTACACCCACATTTCAGTCGCATAAATTTTCCGCCTCAAGCTAATAATAAAGCCTTTCTATTGCAAAATGCAGAAGCTCGAGTGCTGAATTTAGGACCAAAATTTGTTCCGCCAGCACCTCAACAAGTTCTAGAACGTCTTCCGAAAGAAATAGACGTTATGAAAGAAAAAATAGCAGCAGCGTGGAGAAGAGCAACTGGAACACTAGGGAGAGAACCACCAATAGTTACAAAATTCTGTGAGCGTATTGAAGGAGAAATACGAAAAACAGTTGAAACAGAAAATATAAAAGATCAAAATTTAAAACCTACGATATCTTTTTTTCAAAAAATACAGAAACAGAAAAAAGTAATCTTTCGACAAACAGACAAATCTAAAGTTTTTCACGTAGATACTCCTAACAATTACATACAGAAATCGATCGCATATATGAGTA
The DNA here is from genome assembly GCA_900239745.1 of Rotaria magnacalcarata. NCBI lineage: Eukaryota > Metazoa > Rotifera > Eurotatoria > Philodinida > Philodinidae > Rotaria > Rotaria magnacalcarata. Next base: position 8,159 of record OENM01003450.1, on the reverse strand, counting down.
AAACAAACGCATATAAAGAAATATCTGAGTCTCCAATAAAAGAGATGATAGAAAGAACTGATAAATTCTTACGAAACTTGGTTTCAGATAAAAAAATGCCGCAATATATAATGGAAAGATTACGACCATCTCAGTCTGAATCAGAACTACCACACTTATANTCCCCGTTGGCAAAATTGTCTAGTTTCTTGGACAAAATCATACGTCCTCTGTTCGATAAACATACACACTATGCACTTTCTAATTCGATAACATTTTTGAAATATTTAAAAGAATTTAAAACAACAACAGAAACGAATCTATACACGTTCGATATCACAGATTTGTATACCATGATTCCGCAAAAAGAAGCGGTATTAGCTATATGTGAATTTTTAGGAAGGCATGGATATAAAAAAGTGCAAGGTCTATCAATAAATACGATAAAAAATATGTTCTTACATGTATTAGAAAATTCCTTTTTTGTACTACAATTACCAGGAATGAAACCAAAATTTTATCAACAAATTCGAGGAGGGGCGATGGGTTCAGCCTGCACTCAAGTGCTTGCTGATGTCTATGTGAAAAAATGGGAAAGTAAATTTGTGGAGCAACAAAAACAACAAGAGCAACTATATTTCAGATTTAGAGATGATGTTTTCTTCACCACTACACTACCACCTCAACAAATAGAAAGAAATCTAACAGAATTGAATGAGAAAGATCATAATATAAAGATAACATGGGAAAGTGGTAGGAAGATAGATTACTTAGATGTAACAGTCAATATAGAAATTCCAAATTTCAGAACGACTGTATTCAGAAAACTAGCAGCTCAACCATATGTATTACCTTTTCACTCTTCACATCCGCAGCATGTAACAAGGAACATACCATATGCGGCGGCACATAGAGCCACACGTATATGCTCTCACCCTGAAGACCTAAAAATAGAGCTTGACAAAATTAGAATCATGCTTTTACTGAACAAATACCCCCCAAAATTTATTGACAAACAGACAGGAAGATTTTTTCGAGATACAACAGGTACGCAAACCACAGAGTTACTTTTAGGCAGAGATCACTCGAAATATAGAGAATCAATTTTAGATCCCACGTGGAATAAAAAAGAAAAATAGATTTTCAGAAAGATATTCTTCTCCATTTTTCATATACTCCATCCATAGCAAACTTCGGATCGCGATTCCACCAGCTATGGGAAGAGATATTCGAAGGAACACCCCTCGATGACATACCAGTTATGTACGCGAATAGACTCACCGACAGTCTTAGACATCTTCTCGTAAAAAAAAGACCCACGAGAGAAGCGATAAACCTCCTACCAACAACCTCTGAAATATAAAGAATAACAAAAATGTTGAAAAACAAAAAACTATTACAACAAATCATTAATAATACAACCATTAATAGAATGTATGTAACATACACATATAGAGATAATCATCATATAAATGATGATCTCTCGTATTCATCGCAAATGATTAATATAAACAATTTTTCCTTTTATTTATTTATTTTCCCCTATGGATGATTATTACATATATCATCTGAATATTTGAAATTTTCCTTTATTAAAATTTCTCGTTTTTTATTATAGATGATTATTATTTAGACGAATAAAAGAATTATTTAGATGAATAAAAGAATGTTTTTTCTCGAATGTAGAACATTCTACATTTACTCGCTTGATAACGAATAAATTCGAAAGGCCTAGCGTTAAAATAAATTTATTCTCCCATTATTATTTCTTTTCTTTCTTGAATCTTTTTCTTATTATCTCTATCTCTATTATTTTCTTCTATTTTTCTTCTTTTTGTTTGCTTTTCTTTTTTGTTTACTATTAATAATNAAAAACAATAATAAATATTATAAAAAAATTTAAAAAATTCAATATATTTATATATTTGCTCATCTTTATTAATATATCTCAATAAATTATCTGTTGACTTGACAAATTTAAAGAACGGATTTTTCGCCTGAATAAATCGGTGAACCTGTAACAAGACGACAAACGAAAGTGGTCAGAATCTGGACGGAATTTGTGAAAAAAAACAACCGCACTGCAGTGAAAATTTCCGCAGTTAACCAGCCCATTTCCTAAAATGATTTTTTTCGTTCAGTTCTAACTAACTAAGAGCGTAATAAAGTAACGAAGAGCGAAATATACTAATGAAGAGCGAAATGATCCGAAAAGACGAGAAGGCCTACGGATCTCATTCAAAAGCGAACCACACTCATGAAGAGGGGAATATGGCAATGAAGAGAGAAATGTTAGGAAAGCACGAGAAGGGCTATGGATCTCGTTCAACACTGTAAAAAATATCCGTAGAATAAAAAACGAAAAAAGGGTTTATGAAAGTGCAACGTGTCACAAACCCTTTTAAAGGGTTTATTAAGGTGTTATAAACCCTTTCATAAACCCTAAAAAAAGGGATGAATATAGGGTTTATGAGTTGCAAAAACTGACCCTAAAGGGTTTATGAAAGGGATTATAAATTTCATAAATCCTTAAAGGGTTTGCTATACGTTGCACTTTCATAAACCCTTTAGAAGGGTTGATTGATTGCAATTATTGTGATTGTGTATAATATTTTCTCTTCTCTTCGTATGCTTTAACCTGATAATTCTCTTGTTTATTAGTTAATTTATTGACGTTTCGATCGATGAAATCGATCTTCTTCAGAATGAAATAGGAAATGAATACAGAAAAATTTGTTTTACTGATGACTCATCCAATTGTCAATGTTTTCTTTATTTTCTTCGTAAGTATTATATTACAGTACTGGNCCAGTACTGTAATATAATACTTACGAAGAAAATAAAGAAAACATTGACAATTGGATGAGTCATCAGTAAAACAAATTTTTCTGTATTCATTTCCTATTTCATTCTGAAGAAGATCGATTTCATCGATCGAAACGTAAATAAATTAACTAATAAACAAGAGAATTATCAGGATAAAGGATACGAAGAGAAGAGAAATTTGAGAGAGAGGATAATTAAATCACCAGAAAACAAAGCAACTTCGTAAAGGATTGTCGTTAGCGGTTTAAAACGAATACATCCATCTATCTTACTAAGAAACTCCTTAGAATTTCATCCTAACCTCGTAAAATGCTAAAGTAAAATTATCGTATGATTCTTCCGTAATGTTATAATAATCATCTAAACTTCTACTAAATATTAAACTTTTAGTAGTATTAAAGTAGCACTCTTCAAGGTTATCATTGCTCGCAGATCCCGTTCCTGATCTATTTACACTCTCATCTATGAAATCGTACAATTGCTTCACTTACTTGCAATAGAATTTGTGTTTGACCATGTTGTTGGGTTTGAGTCAAAGAGAGCAAGCAAATTTCATTTATAGAGTCATTCATTTGTTTTGAAGATGTTTTTGACAGAATCTAAACGGAAAATCAGTAAGCGATTAGGAGAACAGTTCTCATTGAAGACATTACTAATATTGTCAATGTATTGCTCTCTCTTACATTAAACAGTTATTATTAATTCCACTAATTGAAAGTACTGCTTGATACAAATCAATATTCGCATGAAAAAAGACAATTAACATATTAAAATGAAAGGCACACTCACCTATATATAATAAAGCTTCATTGAATAACCATAGCCATATTGTATTATAGAAGAAGTTGGAATATAGCACTTCAATGAAGAAAGCTTAGAATTAGTGTACTAAAGGCAACATGATATTCATAAAAGATTAATCAACATCGTTCAAATGAAGCCTCCTGTTTGAGTAAGTGGGGTTTAGCGAATCTAATGCATAGCTTTAATAACAATATATAGTATTGAATCTTGCTCTTCTGAATACAAATGATGTTTCAATATAGACACTTTTGTACGTTTTACTCGACTAGCAGCGTCTAATTGAAAATTAGGAAATAGTAGAAAACGTCCTGAATGCCCTCCTTCATAATGCAAATGTGGTATCAAAATCAAAGAAACTAAAACCTACCTTAGTATCTGTACTATAATTTTAACGAGTTTTCTTAATGAAATAGACATCAGGCATAATTCAAAGCAGCAAGAGTCTCATTGAATTGTTATTATTGCTATATCGACCAGAAATAATTTTCTTAACAAAGAAATTCTGCTCAGAAATCTGGCTAAATATACTGCAGTTAGACAGAAAGAAAACGTTTATTGAAAAATATAAAACATATCCATATGTGCACAAGCCTATCTAACTTATTGTCATGAAATAAAAGAAATAAAATGTAATTGTAATTATTGTTATATTTTAGTGTGTTGCTAGCAATAACCTACATGAAAGAATCAATTCATTGAAAAGCATTTAGAAATCTCAGCTCTTCTTTTCTTCATTGTTTATCTAAACGAAATCAAACATTCTATTGAGACACGGTAATAGTCTGATATATGAACCATATTTTTGATGCATTTTTACAAAACAAAAATGTCATTTATAATAATAATTTAAACTTACCATCATGATCTTGAATGGTATACGATAATTCTGCAATAAACAAACTTATAATAGCACTTCTTGCGTCAAAGTTGAATATTAATTTTAATCAACTAAAATAAAAAAAAGATTACATATTAAAAACCAACAATATATTGAAAACATTTGCTATTACTTTCCTCAGTAGAAGCGACGTCCAGTAAAATTGTAAATCACACATACCAAATAAATATGTTGAGAAGCACAAGCTGAACAGAACGTGAAAAATAAAGAGATATTATACACGACCGCGATCCTAACTATCGCTGATCATCTAAGCAAACAAAAGAAACTAGTAATGAAAAATGGATTGAAATAAGAAGATTTTCTGAAGAATTTTCCCCTGAATTCAACAAATATGAACTAAACTGTAACCTAACTTATTTGTCATCTCGTTCTACGTTTCCAGATGACCGGAAACTGAATTGATGCAGAAAAACGCCCGACTATGAAGTTCCTGTCTAGTTATTATTGTTGATCTGAAAAATAGTTTTTTATTAAAAAGAATAGATGAATATCTGAAAAATCTTATCCACAGACACTGCCTTGAATATAAAAAGGATGAGTTCAAGCTACGGTATACTCACATATTTTGTGGTTGACATAAAACGATGAAATAATACAGACGGATGAAGGGGAAATCTTTGTGAGGAGCTTATTTCATTAGTTGTATCGATCTAAATAAACAAAAAAACACTATTAATGCAAAAGCATATTGATCTATGGTGAATTCTTTTTAAGAAATGTTTTCGAATAGAAAAGAGATAGAAGAAATTCTAAATGATACTTACGTGTTAATGTTCCGGTATCTTGGTATGATCAGAAAGTAATTCATCAAGATATAAAAGCACGGATTTAAAGTTTTAACAGTTGTTCTTGTCTATCTGAGAAGAAGCTACTTATAAAATGACAATAGATTGATACCTGACAAAAACGTTTTTCCTGAATGTTTCCTGAATATAAACAATATGAATTGAAATGGTTAATAATACTTACATGTTGATACTTGACAGCAGATTATCAAGAGGATGCTAGTCAATTAAGATGAAAAGTTGGCTGCAAGATTTTATTAACGGATCATGATGATCTAAATATAAACAAGAAAACACTATTAGTAAAAAGTTAAGTTAATATATGATGAATCATTTTTAACAAATATCTTTGAATATAAAATATATGGAGAACATGTATAAATGATTGTTAAAAACTGTCTGAAATCGTACAATAACCTACCCTTAGGTGTAGATTAATATACCCTTTTGAATAGTANAATTTCGTGTTTGTGAAATCATAACATGTCGCCGAGCATCAATTGCTGAATGCTCACTAACATATTTAAGTTCATTTATATTATATTAAATATTTTACTTAATGCTGGTGTAAATACCCTATCCGATTGGCTAATAAAAGACGATATGAGTGAATAACACTAAATGAAATAATTGTTCGATCAACAACATCACAATCGATTACACTTGAACTTACTGAAGTTGGTTATTTATCTAATGTAGCAAAAACTGCTGCTGTCCGATCTTAAGTAGAAAAATAAATATATGAATTATTTCAAGTATAAAGACTCACTCAAATTTATGTTGTGATGTCCAAGTTTTCATTATTCTTTATATTAAAAAAGACTATACATTATCTTGAAAAAAGAAAAGAAATAATCAACGATAAAATATTTTAATGTGTTTCTTTTTCTTCTTATTTAGCATAACCCTAACTACATATAAAACTCATCAAATAGATATCAACAAAAAAGAATGAAGACAGACAAAATTCAACTCAGAATCAAGGTGTTGCACGTCGTCGATCGAACTAAAATTAAATAAAACCAAATTATTAAAAGCAAAAATTCAATTTCTGTTAAGTATCACAAATTATATTTCAATTGACTGCATTAATACAAAAGTTTTTTCGGCCACTTCTTCAAAAAGCATAAGTTTGGGTTCAAGTATTCTGTTATAATGCTTAGACATTTGACGATTATGGGCAAAATTTCAGACTTATAAGTCTTATCCTTTGCTGTTGTCCATAATTTCTTTGACAGTAGGTGCATGCGACTTTCTAACTGATGAATCGTAATAGATAGTAGAACTTTGCATTTCATATTTCGACTCCTCAATATGTTTAGTGGCGTAACCACCGGAGACACGGGGTGCAATGTCTCCTTTAAATGGCTTTGCCCCCTGTAAATTTTTGATCGAAATACGACGAACTTTCTGCACTGGGAGATGTTATGTTTGTAGCCTTAGAAACGTGCAACTTTACACAACAGAGAAAACAAGAACTTATTTTCTGACAAATCGTCGTGAGCGTGGCCACCTTCGGTGGTAAAATGATTGAAAATAGAGATATGTTATACCAATTTTTGAGCTTTGTAGGACTGAGCCCGAAATCTACTCAGGAACTTTGACTATGTCAAAGCAGTCTTGTTACAAGAAAAGATAAATTTGGAACTTCAAAAACCTAGATTTTTATTAAGGATATGCGGATGTTAACCTTATCAACTTTGAAAAATCTATATCTTTGATGATTCAAATTTTCCATGATTTTGTGTATTAAAAAAATAGTCATCTTTCTGTGGGTTCATTATCGACAAATAATGTGTTTGCACCAGTGGTGTAATTATCGCTTTTAGAAGAAACAGGTGAAACAAAATTTGTAGTGCCCTACGTACACATAGAACTGAAATCTAAATTTATGCTATAAAACGAAAAATTTCTAATTTTCTTTATTCTTTTCTGTTTACATTGAAGATATCGTTCTTACGTTCATATTTGTTGTCTTTGCTGCTGCTTTGTTAACTTGTTTTAAAGGATCAATTGATTTTTCTCCAGTAACCTACAGAAGATCAAGTATTTATTTATTTTCTTTAGAATTTGGTTACTTCTCCGTCATTAATTGCACCACATGCAGCATTTTGTATAAGCATATTTTGAATTGTGGAACCTTTTTCTGGTTTAGTTAATGCAATTGTATTTGCTGTAGTTCTTGAAATATGATGAAAATATTCATCGAATTTGTTAACTAATTCCTCCAAATATTGATAACTACAAAAGACAAATACTCATATTTATTGAAAATGCGAAAGCAAATTTATTTCAGAATAATATCTTACGTTAAAACTCCTCGTTCTTCTGCTACATGCTGATCCAAAGAAAACGAAACATTTTCTGGCAACCTTGATTGACCCTGAAATTTATAAAAAATATTTTTCTTTTAATTAACTTTACCATATTTTACTTCGAATGCTTTTACAACAGCAATTTCTTGTTCATTTTTCATTTCGATTATTATATTTTTATCATTGATATCGCACTTGATTTCATATTTATTCGCACCACGCTCGCAATATTTGATAGTGTTGTAAATAGTCTTTGAAAAAGAAAGAAATATACATTTTTAAGAAAGGTATTTTTCTTACTGTATTCTTTGGATAATGATCAATAATATAACAATAAATAAAAACGAATATGCGATCGAATTTGGTTTTTATTTTTTTGCTAATTTGTTTCAATAATTTGACTAATAATTTATCCATATTTATTTATCTGGAAAAAAGATTATTTAATCTTAATAAAAATTAGAGGTGGAGATTTACATTTAATTTATTTTAAATATAGATTTCAGAAAATTCATATTTATAAAAAATTAAAATATTTTTTTCTAAATT
>OENM01003448.1:0-10134 GCA_900239745.1 Rotaria magnacalcarata | reverse complement strand
AACCTATCCAAATCTCATACTCACATAGTGCATTCAATGTCAATTCTAAAACATATAAATTCAATAATTAAATATTGTGTCTTGTTCGAAATATTTAGCTCCCAAAAACTGAAAAAAGTTCATTCTTGTTGGAACCGTTTTGGTACAAAGGAAACGTCGAACGAAAATGTACCCGCTTAGTAAAATGATCACCTCATTGAGTACTATCTACTCAGAAGGTTTCACACGTCTAACATTTAAAATGGATATATTCCAAGTACGAAGTTCTGGCTGGGAAATCGAAAATTGTGTTCCCCATTTTGGCCCTTTTTGCATAATTTTCAAATTTTTTCAAATGCGCAGCTGTGCTAACAGTTACAAGCCCTACAAACTCTGAAAGTCTCCTTCCATTCTGATGAAGTGAATATAGAGTATGATAGAGTCTCAAAAAGTCAGTCCCAGAGTATTTGACCGATATCTTTGTAAAAATAAAATCGAACATTGAATAATTTAATACCAAAATGTTCAGCTCGACAAGCTCTACAAAACTTGTACGTTTCAAGGAGTTTGAATACANTTAATAAAGTAAAATGATCAGATTTGATTGATAAATTGATGAAAAATTGTCGTTCGAAATAGTTTTCGGACTTTCACACCCTCAAATCGCAGTCGGGAAGAAACGAACTCGTACATGTTGTAGAGCAAGTTTTGCTCTATCGAACTGCTAGTGCCAATATTTCTGTGAATTCAGACTTTCACAGCAAATTTTTCAAACACTGTGCGTCACTAGTGCATTGCAAAACGACCTAGTAGTCCGTGAAAGTTCTTCAAAATTATTTCAATTCCTATGGATTCTGATGCAGTTTTTCACAAGGATTCTGAATATGTGGTTGGTTTTAAAATTCGAGTAAAAAAAGTGAGATTTTCATCATTTTTTCGAAAACAATGCGTTTTTTATTTACTTTAAAAAAGAAATGTGTACTTTTTGTATTTGATCTCTATCTTCGCGAAAATACAATTTATTCTAGAAAAATTTATTACCAAAATGATCAGCGCAAAATTCTCTACAAACCCTGTAACTTTGAATGAATTATGGCTCGGTCGCCGGATCGGCTGGCGATTCCCGGTGGAATGACCCATTATACGTATAAGAAGTGAAAAAACATTAAACATGAAAAATAGTTACAAATCATAGATTATTTTACTTTATTAATACTAAAACTAATTATTATTAATCAAACTTCAATTTTTTTACATCAGTATCAAGTGTGCGGCGAAACCAAAAATAGTGCAGCTTGAGCATTTTTGAGAAGATAAATCCTACATTTGTGAAAATACATGAATATATATATTCACTTCCTGAAATTACTAGTGATGGCACCTGACTACATATACTCTATGATTTCTTTGAACTTTCGCTAAAATTAGAACCCAGGTCGACTGATCCGATATCGGATCCGATGGGAACCTGGAAATATCCTACAACCCGATACAGTTCTATTGGATTCCGGACCGAGGAATCGATGTCGGATCCTCAGTGTCGAAATCCTATAAACTTCCGATGATATCCAACAGTTTTTCGTTGGAATTCATAGAAATCCAACACTGAGGATCCGACATCAATTGCTCAACCTGGAATCCAACGATAATTCTGTAAGATCTGACTGGACCCGATAAAATCGTATCGGATTCCAGTCGGATCGGATGGGTTCCTGTAGGTGCCTATTGTCGGATTGCTCGACCTGGGAAGTGAAAACTATGGTTGTTATATCTTTACCTGCTGGCACAGTTATCTTGATGATACCATTTTCATATTTTCTTGAAATCTTCGAAAAGTCATACGTTATGTCTTCTTCAATTTTCGATACAGGCACCTCAATCTCGAACTTCCCACCAAGACGTGTATTGAAATAATCGTTCTTCAATTAATTTTTATGCTTCTCTGCTTCTATGATTATCGTGTGCCCTCGAACGGTATGATTAATCGTTGGTAAGAGGGCTTCCGGACACTCAACTAATATTTCCATATCACCATCTTCTAATCTAGAAATCTGAAAATTCGGAACATAAACAGATGAATGATCAACAGAAACCGAGCCATCATCTTTGAATTTTAAATTCTTCGATAATTTTATATTCGCCGGTATTGGACTTTTCGTGCATATGATCCATTTAGGTTGTCTTTCTGTAGAATCAACGGTTACTTGTTTAATTTCAAGTTCTAATTGAATCGGCGCTGTTCTAATTATTTCGTAATCATTTTTTGACACTTTAACTTTTGCAGCTCCAGTCGCACATGCATCATTGGTCGGAGCGGTCTCATCAGAGCCCGTTTCAGAAGAAGTTTGTTCAACAATAAGATTCAATTGATACTGAATACTGTCTATGGTGGCCTTCAGTACATCTTCAGTTGCTTGCACCGACGATCCTTTGATCACCGCACGCAATTGTTCTATACTGTTTTCATTGTACTGGTTTCCTTCATCAGTGTTATTATTTATCAATACAAAATGTTTAAAGTTATCGCTCATCCAATAACCATCCGAACATTTTCTAGCCCCAAAAATCCCCTGAAGTTCATATTCAACAACCTTTTCAGCGTGTATCGTCGAAGATAAATTGAAGTAGTTGTGCACCAGAACTAATCTTCCTTTGACCTCACGACGTTTCATGTCATTATCCTAGGAGCGTATGTAACGATAATGAATATTCGATGAAAACTGCGCATGAATCATGAAAGTAAAGATCAAATAGTACACACTATTGTAAAATACTTTATATAACAATCATACTGATATGTATTTGATAGTGTCTTACAGCAACCTAATCAAACTCAAATGAAAACTGGTAGCATCTCATTGGACACTATTGAACTGTTGAGGAAGGAATCGATTTGTGGAACCCGAGTATCTGATTTTTAAATAAGAGCTAACTGCTCGTGAAACAGCACAACCACATATCAGAACCTATCTAGTGCAACCAAACGACAATCTGGAAAGCTGACATCCAAAATTCTGCATTACTCGGGAAGGCAGTTTCGACAGGAAATCAACATGATAATTAAAGAAACGTGGCGAACCTGCTGGAAAAGGTCGAAATCCACTATGAAACTTAGCAAAATTTTCGGACCGTCGAAGTACATGATAGCTAACCTAGCTCTTTATAGTCCTATCCTTTCCCCAGAATTCATATTCATTCTAATACAAAGAACATCGGAATTCCGTAAGCAGCAACACCACAATCGTAACTCAGCGCACAACTTTCACTAAATTCCGAAACAAAACTATATTCTATCGCGTGGCACGAAGTCAACTCAATGATCATGGCGATTCAGACATACAACAGGAGTACTACAGAAAGTCATACAGAGAAAACTACATCTAGAAGGCAGATGTGAATCGATTACATTCACATTTTCTATTCGCATTCCTTTTCAAGGAATGGTGAACTCTTTACATTGATTTCATGCAACAAATCTCTCGAATGCTATAATAGATCAAGGGATATTGAAATTCGAGAATCACACACGATGTCATCACCTATAAGATGCCTTCCGAGAAGATTGATACTGAAATTCCTTGAAATATTTCATCTTAATTCATGACTATCGTGTCAGTCATATAAATGCGACACACTCGATGCTCTCTAGTGAATAACTTACTCCAGACTCTGAAATACCACTCACGAGATTTATGGTTTTCATCCTTTCTGCTTGACACACCATGTGCAAAAATTCTGCACGCAACTCAGAAAATATTAGTAGAAACTTCATACTTCTGATGCTTTTCCCCATGTTATGAGTTTCGCGTCGAATCAGCTGGAATAGATTCATAGCACTTCCAATGCTCGTAAGTTATGCTTGTTTTTCATCGGGAGGATCGAAAGCAACTTTCGCTTCTAGGATGTTGGATGGTTACAGTCAATGGGTGTTATGAACCTTTCGTTGGAATCTGACGACTTCCATTGTTTGATTGAATCGAGTTTGCATTCGAACCTGAGACTTCGATCCATTTTTCGATTCCTTGTCTTACCATTAGCAGTAGTGTCAAATGCGAAACTTGAATTTAGGTACTGAAGGAGTTTTCAGTAACTAAATTCAAGTTTCAAGTTTGGCCTTACTGAAATTATCTCCCATCCATTTTGTGTGTTTCTGGCACTCTATCATCTTCTAAATTGTGTCTGAAGACGATGAGCATTGGAAATAAAGAAAGAAGCTTTGAAAAGAACATTTAAAGTGTTCTTAAAATTCCATTCCATAAGAATGGGTTTCATAGAGGGAAATATGGAGCTTGCAATGATTCAGTTAGAGCATAAAAAAGTCTCAAGATCTCAGCAAATTTCAGAAAAAGGCTCGGCACAAATTTTTAGGTATTCCATCACATGTCCGAGAGTTATCAATATTAAATTGTATCTTACACTAAAGGCCGCAATGGAAAGGCTTTTCTTACTTTCAAGCGGTCGTACAACGTGCTGAGAGCCAATTCATCATCCAAAGTCAGTTGATTCAGGACAAATATGAAAATTTCAGCTGATTTGAATGCGACTTGTTGAATAAATGAATCGGTAACTTGTTTCAGATAGGTTGCGTCAGAGAATGCTTTAGTTTCTGTTTCGAAGGTAACAGGTGTTCTTGAACCAGCTGTGTCAATAAGAGCTATCATGGTTCGGTTCTCTGCAGTTAATACTGGTAAGGACACACTTACACCTTGGGTTCGTTCGACGAATGAATGGTCAAGATTGATACCTGATAGCAATTGAACAACATATGTTTTCCCTACATTGTACCTTCCAACAACATTGACTACGAACCAGTGGCCACATTTTCGTAGACTTTTAACTTTATCATCATAGGATTGCTTACCTTGAGGGAACTGCACAGAGAACCCTCGTGAGTCAAGTATAGCGTTTGGATCGCTCAGATGAATAATAAAATCATAAGGAGATTCTGTTAATGCAAGGGGGTTGTTGTTTTCAAAATTACGATTATTGTTAGCTGCCTGTGCCATTTTTTCCCAATCGTTTGTACACCTGAAATATTGCTGCTGCTGTTTTTTGTGAATTAAATGCCGATAATGGAATTATCTGAAGAGTTGTTAATAACTAGTCTATATATATAGCCGAATTATATCTACGTTGTGTGGTTACTTTCGATGTATCTTNAATGAGCAGCTTTTATTACGGAGAAAGATATCTACATTCATACCAAGATTAAAAGAGAGAATGAACAGCACTGAAATAATTTGCAGAGATTTATGGAATTGTACAACCTAATAACCTATGTCAGTGCAACCAATGAGAAAACTGATTTAGAAACCGGCTCCGAAGTACTAGCAATCATACCCCATACTAAGATAGCCTAAATTTTTGGAAAATGAACTGAAAAGTTAGGTATACCCTTGTGGATCGTATTAAGTTCTGGTATACACTCGAAAAAAATAAGTTTCCTAGGAAACTTATTTTTTTTAGAGTGATACGTAAAATGAAAAATCAGAAAGTAGCTGGGCCTAATGTTTACATGTCCCCCAAATAATTTTTAATTAGTGAGCTCCAAATTCAGTACCACCACTCGAGTAACCGTGACGAGTCAGCTACTTCTGCCTAACTGTATTGAAACTCTATAGCCGTTAACTATAACAAATAAAAAGTAATTATGTTTGGGACCCGAATCAGAAATTCTCATTTAGATATTTTTCCAGGCCACCCGTCAGGTTCTCAACTGGTGCATTGAATAGAAATAAGTGCATATATCGCTGTCAACAAAAGACAGACGATAGAAACCAGCCATAAATACAAATACTAGAAAAATATATTACCTCGGACGTTGTTCAGTAAAATAAGGTCTGCGTCCTCTGCTGAGTGGCCGGGTTACAAATGATAAATTGACTACTGAAAAGCCAAGCAACAGGAGAAATGAAAGAATTAGAAGATGGAAACGTAAAATAGCGAAAGATACATTCACAATAGGAACATAAAACGCTCGGACTCTACGGGCAACATGAGTCTGAGCTGCCAAAGAATGAGATGACGAAGCGCAGATACAATCCAGCAGGTATTTCAGATATATGCTGAACAGAAAAAGGTGAGACATCGAAAGAGAGACATTATCTGGCCAGGAGAAGATAACACACGTGTAAGAGGCGTTAGTATTCTACTCAGAGAGAAAGCCACCAAAACACTCAAAACATATAACCCAATCAACTAGAAACTAACCACACCTGGGTTCGGCTCGATACCACATAAAATCATCGCAATTTATTCATAAATAAAAACAGCAACCGCCTCTTCAGATAGCAGCATGAAAGCCTTCTACAAATTCTCAGCTGACGCATTCGCTAAGGTTCACAAGGAAGAAATAGTCACCATAGCAGGTAACTGGAATGCAAAAGTCAGTTTGAGAGCTATGGAACAATCTCTCTCATCAAGCCTTTAGCGAGAGTATTACTGATCGTACTATTTCATAGGCTCAAACAACAGATAGGATCCCATCTCTTCGAAGAATAAACAGAATTCAGAAAAGATAGAAATACCGTATATCAAGTCTTACCCCTCCGACTAATAGTAGTAAAGGCCAAATAACTTGGAAAAGAATATACAACAGTTTCATGAACTACCAGAAAGTATTCGGCACAATCATACACAAATTCATATGGGTAGTACTAAGAACATAGGGCATTGAGGAAAAACAAGATCAATGCTAAAGAAAGTATCCTGGAAAGTCTAGCCAGTAGTACGAATAGGAAGACAATAAAGAGAATGGTTTCGCACCAATGGGGAACTCGAAAAAGAGACTAGCAGGCAATGGAACCTATTTGAAATTTATTAATAAGTTAGCAAATATTTTAGAATAAATCCCAGATGAGGATGAGAGACTAAGGGCGATGGTGTCGGGAGACTGAAGCGCTTTGCGACTTAATAAATCTTCGGGTTTAAAATATGTCATGACCAAAATGATTAAATACCAAAAAAAAATCCCGGTAGTCTTTCAAAATAGCAGCACAAGATGTCATCATCAAAGCTATCAACAAAAGAAAGACAAGAGTGTCTGGGTACGCACAGAATGAATGAAAAGATACTGATTAACGACGCATTCAATGTTCACAAAGATAGATAGAATATCTCGAAGAGGCCGCTTATGTAGATAATTACAGGATGACATGCAAGACTAGTTTAGGCAGAACGACAAAAGCGTGCTCCACCTAGCACAGGATCAGCTGACGTGGAAGAAACTACTCGATACAGTGGTGGAACTCGACGTTCAATAGGCTTGCGAGGGATTTTGAACTGTGAACCATGAATGTGTGGAACTTAGAACCGCTCTAGCTAAGAAGAACCTGCTTCCCCATATAACTTCAAAATCTAGTAACACAAAATCCTTATTTTTTGTGGTAGGACCCGACCACTGGCTCCAAGGGGGTAAGTGCTGCTCCTTCGCACCAAATGATGCTAAGGTGCTGAGATGGTGCCATGGCTATGAGACGATGCTATGGTTTTGAGACAGTACTGAAGTTGCTAATGTTATAGATTAGACTTGAAATGAAAGCGATAGCTAGGAGTGCGAGTCAGACTGTTTCAACTCGAATTTTTCAATTGAGAGAAAGCTATTTTCCGAAAATCACTTTGCTTTGCTTAAATTTGACTAAAAATTCTCGGAGTCTAGGAATCCGAATCTCTAATCGGTTTTCGAAGTTCTTGAGTTCATTTTTTTGATCCCGAACTTTGTTCAAAAAGTAGCTAAATGTTATGAAGCATAAATAAACCGCAGACAATAACCCTGCCATGATCGAAAATATCGAACTAAAATACTGTCGAAACCTCGGATTTAAATCAGAGTGTTATGTGTACTTCAAAAAGTAACAATAATTGACGATAGAGTCATTTTGATCAAATTGTCTAAGAGAAATCATCCTTGAGAGCACTTTGGAACTGTCCATTAGGCCCTGTCGATACTCTCGTTTTGCCTGTAGGACACGGTAAACAGTTGGCTTGGGAGCTGTTATTTATTTGCATAAATAAAAACTTGTTTCTTTTAATAAATTATTTTGATGAGTTTATTGAGCCTTCCTTCATTTTATTAACTTATATAAATTATGCCATGCTTGGGCATAAGTTGTTGAGGATTATTTAGAAAGGGTAAGAGAGCATCATAATGATTGCCAGTGAAATGAATACATAAACTCAATTTCTTCAATTATAATTTGTATGCCAGATATTTAAGATGAACAACTGCAATTCCTTTGTCTAATCTATCGATCTATTTGTTTTAATGCCTTGCATACTAATTTATAGCCCGTGAAACTCTCTATCGAATGGTATATAATAGTTGAGGTTTGGTTTTTGATTATGAAAGAAAAAGTTTTTTTACGAAAACCAGGATAGGTCAATGTTTGCATAGAAAAGCACAGGAAATAATGACATTTTTTGAGATAACGGAGCAATTTCTTGCCGAATCATTCTCATTTTCAAACTCGACCAAGATATCGATGAGACAATTCTATGCACAAAGTTTCATGGCAATCGGTTCATATTCTCAAGAGTTATCCTATAAACGGTCGGATAGATAAACTGACCGGTTCTATAGTGTCCTCACTTCTTGACTACACAAAAAGAGGATTCTCGAGAGAGCCCGTCGAATTGGACCCAAACCCGCACCCGCTCTGGTCTGGGTCCAACAACTTTTTATAAAGCGGATCCGGATCGGAGTTTCAAAAACATTTGGAACTGATCGGCTCGAAGGGTATGAGAAATGCATAGTTTGCGCTAGTAACTGAATGCAAGAAAGACGGACGAAAATATTCAATATCCTCGGAATGAATACCCACAAGCAATTGAGTTTCTACCCTCAATCGAAGACCCCCCCCCNCTCCCCCCATATTAGAAGAGTCACTACATCGAAAAATCCTCATTGATGAAAGGATGCTGCAGGCTTAGTAAAGGGCGTCCTTAATTAATTAATTTTTAGAAAAGTGGGACATTTAATTAGTTCCTCTATGTTAAAGCTATGACTAGTCTTCACGGTTTTAAGCCGGAAATGTTAAAATACTAGGATCAATGCTATTTCTGAACTTCTAAAACTATGCAAATATCTTCCCAAATTCTTAAAATATTTTTGTTAACTGAAAAATAGTTTTAATTAAAAATTATCAAAATAAATGAGATAAAGTCGAAGATCACCCTAGAAACTTTGTATATTTGAACTTAATAGAAGGACCGTTGTCTTTTATCTTAACTCTTTCTAGTCGACTACCAGAAGACAAGTATCAAAAACATCTCATCGTGCATTTTTGTTGCTCCTAGACCATAGAGATAGGAAAAGTTTAGTTTTTGGAATCAAAAGTGCTTCCGTATATAATGACTTGATTTTTTCATTTGAATACATCCGACTACTAAGAATCAAAGTTTTTCAAAAATCATCTTTTGTTTCAGGTTATCAAAGAGCAATATTTTGTGCATTTTCATTTATCTATAAAGTCTGTATAATAAAAAGTGCTTGTGAACGCGTGTGCCTGTCGCTGTGGTTTTGGGGTGCAGAATCTAACCACAGACTGTAGTGGTATCATCAGAAAAAACGGATCATTCGGAGGAAATTTCGATTATCCTAACTTATACATAATCGAAACTTCGATAAGTATTCAGTTCGTCCTCCATGATGTCAGAAAACGTCGACAGGTTTTATATTAGTGGTGTAAGTGCAGATTTGAGTGGAGGCGGGTCTGGGTGAGTGAAGTAAAAGCGAACACCTACACTCACCATTACAATGAGAAGAAGGATATCACTTTCTCTATTATAGAAATGCATATATTTCTATGAAAACATTACAGAGTATATTGTTTCGACAAGTGCAGATGTAAGCGAGTTTAAAAAAGTTGTTGTCCCTTTAAAACTCGATGTTTCCAAATGCAAGCATTCATTCTTTTTGCCCGGAGTTACTGAATAATATCACTTAATAATGCAATATCTACTAACTTTATGAAGGAAAATTAACCATTGATTGCCTTTGAAATTGAATGTTCAGAGGCATAGGAAAAAGACTTTCATAATTCGGATACTACTTTGGGGCATTGTGGGTGGAACCGGCCATTTTCTAAGTGAATGTTTTTTCCTTCTTCTAAATGCATGAATGTGTGCTCAAATGCGTTAACTTAATTATCAAATTGC
>OENM01003446.1:0-10149 GCA_900239745.1 Rotaria magnacalcarata | reverse complement strand
AGAGTGAATTATATAAAGAATCATTGTAAAAAGATGCAAGGAATAATTATCAATATAAAAATTTCTAAAGTCAGATCTCAACAAAATTCTACTAAAAAAATTAAGAAAAAAAAACTATTCCAAACTCGCCTGCCACATATATTAGAAAATAAAAACTCTCTGAATTAACACCCCTAGCATTTCACATAAGAAGCAACCATTATTAAACAATTTATAAATATGAACTGTCATAAAGTAATAAAAGGTTAAAATGCATTGACTACTTTGTCTTCGTTTCTTTGATTTAGCTTTCTTATTGTACCTTTAGTGATAATCGTGGGAGTAAATTCCATCCGATCATTATTCACTTTCTTTTTTTTCTCAAATTGCAAATGGATCATGACGATACTTACCCATGTAGCCGATAATGTAAAGTAATGGGAAAATTTTCCAATGATCCATTGTCTTTTAAAGGAATTACTTCAAATTTTACCATTATTTCCTTACAATGCATTATAAATTATAATGCATCAAAATTTAAAAATATAATGGAATCTAATTAATTAAAACAGGAAAATAATGGTAAAATTTGAAATAATTCCTTAAAAAACACTGGATTATTGGAAAATTTTCCCATTTTTTGGAAGATAGTGCATGCAATAGGTTGCATTTTAATTACATTATGCAGATTATTTATGAAAACAATGTAAAATAATGTCCATTATCTTACATTATTGGCTACTTGGTTAATACAGAATTCAGTAGGTAAAATCATTCCAAGTCATTTTTGAGCAGACTAGACAGGTTAGCCTGGCCTGGCCTGGTGACCTGGTCTGATGCAGGTCAGGCTAATGTATGAAAAATCAGCCTGACCCTGTAGCCTGACCTGCTAGGCGCCTGCAGGCGAGCAGGCCAGGCTGGCATCTCTGTTTCAAAATAGCCTTGAATTGAATCATTATTAACCGTTCGATATGTATACATGATTAATTTATCAACATGAAGAAGAATATTGAACTGTTAAAATTGGTAACAGTCTAGAACATTCTTGCAAAAATGTCCTTTAGGAAATGTCTCCGAGATTTGGCCTCTGGAAAAAGTCCTTTAGGCAAAATGCCCTTGGCAAAAATTGTCCTCGAAAAATGGTCCTTTCTGATTTAGTCCTTCGAAAAAATATCCTTTCAGTAAAATAAAAGTAGCGGTAGTCGATAATGTTAGAAATGCAGTTTAGTTTATTATAACGGATTAAATTTCATCTTACTTTTCATTCGCGACAAAAAAGAAAGTCCATGCAATAGATTTCACAATGTAATCTGGGTATTGTTGAACCGATCATATAATTCTTTGATTCGTTGTGCAGCAATTCTGAACTTTGATCGTTGGGTGATGTGAGAGTATGGCTGTCCAAGTCTAAAAATCCGGCGTTAGTTCTTGAGCACCAGATAAGATCATACAAAAAATCGTTGTTTGTGGAATCTTCCATCAGTTCGTACCATCAGATTCTTGAAAGATCATGCTGCATTGTAAAATATGAACACAAGATTTTAGAAAATGTTATGCAATATTAAGATCTTTCGCGAATATTACGGTACGTGCTGATCTAAAATTTCTGAGATGACGATTTTTTGCTTGATCTAACAAGATCACATTCAGAATCTTGACAGGTCTTAGTATATGATTGTTCCCCTGAGTGTGGGGTGTGGATATGATATGTGGGTGTGCGGTATAACTGTGAACAAGAATATAGTAATACCAGACCCACAACCACAACCACACCCCACGCACCCTTCACGATGAATAGGGATATAAGATACACCAATTTGAATTCTCAGCAATTTCAATTTTTAGAGTTGGTCGAAATTGGTTGAAATAGAAATTGGTGCATCTCTAAAAGCGAAGGACATTTTCATACAAAGGATCATTTCCCAAGGACATCTTTCACGAAGGACATTGATTCTGCAGGATATTTTTTCAAGGCGAAATTTCAGGGACATTTTTTTCCGAGGACCGAATCCCAAAGACATTTCGTAAAGGACATTTTTGAAAGGATATTCTAACTTGTAATCTTAAAATTCGTGATATTTATGATGTTTCGCAATAATATCTTTTTGCATAGTAGGATCTTTCAGAAAAACCAATGACATATAGAATAGGTATACGACCTGCCAACGTAACTGTCCACCTTTGTAGGCAAAGTTGAACTTCAAAATTGAGTAAACTAAATATAACCATCTTGTAGAGTATTGTCGATAGTACACAAAAGCGTATTTTTTATTTCAGTAGCTGCATATATATTATAGAAGGAAAATATTGTTAAACAAGTATCACTCCGTATCGATGAATATACATATTTTTCAAGAGTTTTTATTTTTTTTTTCATGCAGACAGATATGATATTTTTCAAAGCCGATCAAATCTTTTAGAACTATGTTGAGTAGGTTCTTTAACTATAACAAGAGATACAGGTAATGTTTTTCCTAAAGAAAAATATTTCTATTTCAAAAGTAGCCCATTTTTGATTGTGATCCCGCAACGAAAATGTGCTGTAACTCATTTTTAGCCGAAAGCAAGATATTTATGATTCTGCGAATGAGCACTCTAACGCTGACTTTTCTTGCTCCATCCACAGAACTAGTTGGCTTCTGATACGAATCCTTATTTCGTTACCGAGAGCGTGATGGAATCACCATTGGGTCTTACAAGTACGCTTTCCTAAAAAAATAGAAATATTGTTTTTCTCTTATAATACATCTTGGTTATATTCTTATATAGATTATGGGATTTTATAGTCTCACTGCTTTATTTCAAAAGTGATTTCTGACGGTTTCAAGTTATTTTTATTGTTGAAATTGAAAATGCTATTTTAAGGGTGATATTTGATATGCACCTCATACTTGTGAAATCGAATTTTTACCTTATCAGAATGAACAATGTAAGATGACTTTTCTTGATTATTTTTTCACGAGTAATTAGAGAGACGCGCGGCAACATTATGTGTGGTCCCTATCCCGACCAAAGTTCCGGTATACTTATTGTGACTCTGGTCTCTGTCGGGTTGAAGTTTCATTTTTTTTTATGCTGGTTATGTGATTCTAACTAATCTACAGCCTGTGTCTATTTATAGAAATATGTAGCAGCATTGTTTTCTCACATTTTTAATGTTTGTTAAATACTCATATTTTTTATTTCTTTACTACAACTGTAACTTAGGTCCACTTTACTTGACTCCTCCCCTGCTTGACATGCACTCTGAGGTACGAAAGTCTCACTTTCTTGCTCTGAGGGAGAAGTGCTTGCTTTGATCTGGGTCTCGGCACGATATAGTGAAGGTTTTGGGGTTTAGACCTCGGTACAGTTAATGTCTTTGATCCCGGTTCCGGTTCCAGTCTGGATGGCCAGAATCAGCATTCATTTTGTTAATCTCTATTAGTAATATGAATGTGTTCATTTTCGGGAATTATAGATAAATTTCTTAAAAAGTAGACACTAAAAGAATATGAACATTTTAAAAAAAGTGATTCCGTTACGAAGCTTTTCCTACTATTCAAAGGCATACTTTTATATATTTAAAATTGTTGTTTTTTCTACAGAGAAAATATCATCTCCACTATAACTTTCCTATTGAAAGTGTTTTCTTCACAGTTTTAGTTGAGCTAAATTTTCCGATTCTTCACATGGGACTCAATCTGGCACACCACTTTTGGTAATTCCGTAATGGGCCTATATTTTAATCATGAAATTTTCACAGAAGTTTCGAATCCTATGCAACTTGCAGGATATGTAGAGCAATGAAACTTGAATATATTCTGACAATTTCAGCTTCATTCAATTTCATTAAGTTGAGATATTCAAAGTACAAAATGAACAGACGTGATTCCGTCACGCTTGGACAGGTCGTATATTGAAATGTCCACTGAGCTCGTTGACCCATGTAGAACGTGTCAAATTTCTTTTCATAAAGGCTTGTTAGCGCAGCCCCTTTGGAGCTAAAATGTGGAACTCACATATGATTTTTCGCCTAAATTATTTATACATAATGCGTGGTGCGAAATTTGCTGCAGGAAAATCGATCGGTATAACAAAAATGTCTTGCTTAGCTTTTGCATGCTTGCTAATATCTGTAATGCAAGATGGTGTCTGTAAATGGGTGTAAGGGGGCCTCTAAGGGGGTGCATAAGGGAGTTGGGTCTGTAATGGGGGGGGGGGGGGGGGGGGGNGGGGGAGGTGGAGCCACAAAAATCTCGCTTTTTTAACTTACACTCACCATTTTCTTCGAAAATATATGTGGGTTCTACAAAACTGACTGATTTCAAAAAATTAAAAAAAAAACACTTACACTTTCGATTGTGGCAAATTTGATTTTTATCAATAGTTAAGGATTGTTTAGTTCACAGTAAATCTTTTTTCGAGATAGAAGACTTGAATGTGTTAAGACCATTGATGCCCGAACCCAATGCGACTTTCTCGAAAATCAGCAGCAATGAGTTTACTTGAGTGATTGAAAGGCTAGTTATTGGCTTAATGTTGCAAAAGGAGATCGAACATTATTTCGATATGCATGAGCAAAATAAAATAATATCCAGAAATTGACTTGAATAAAGGAGAGAATGTCTTCATGATTCAAATACTTTTATTGGGATACTCTCTTCCTTTTGATGGTAAAAAATGCGGAGAAAATATTGTATCCTTCTTCGAAAGTAAATCTAATTTATCAAAATCTTAATAACTTTTATGTGAAGAAGATAAGGACTTTCGTTAAGTGCTAGATAAAAATTAAATATCGTTTTAAGCAAAGCAATGATGTTCGAGTGAAAACACTATCGATATTTACTTGATGTATGCGTCTACTTGCATCTACAATTATTGTCGTCGAATAATCGAAACCAATGTAAATAATGATCAACTCGCTAAAAGAAAACCTATCTCGAAGAATGTATTTATCTACTGGTACGTGGAATAAATACTTCCTTTCTTATTGATACTGACTGAGTTTTTCAACTGTCATGTAAGTGGTGTTCTAGTAGAGAAATAATCAAATTTAAGATGGATAATGTTCATTTCTATAAGAAATGTAATATTGAAAAGTGCATTAATCCAGTTACACCTGAGGAAATATTTGCATGCTAGCTCAACAAAATGCTACTAATTACCACGAAACTCAAATTGATGCAATTGACTAAACAAACTGATATTATGGAACCACTGTTTCAGTCAATTTCATTCGGTTCGCAGAACTGGACGGAAGCCGCCCTTTTAGTTTTACAAACAATCGATAATAATACTGAATCGTACCATTGTGCCTTCCACTAATTTTTTATCCGTTTCATTAACTTCATATAATATTTTAAAGCAAAATACAATATTTCAATAAAACGAGTCATGAATGTATTAATTTCTCGAAAATAGAATTTCCACAAAATGAATCAACCATGCCATGCGCCAAATTTTTTGCACAACTCAAAATGATTTTTTTCCATATTTAATTATTCAGGTGAAAAATAATACAGAACACTAATGACAACAAGAAAAAAAACTATCCTTATATACATGGTTCTGAAATTGATTAACCATTGAAAAGTCAAAAATAATTGTTGAATTCCATTCCTCGAATATTGTTGTCCATTCATTAATATCATTAAATAAATATTTCCCTTGTACGGATAATGAAATTTATAAAAACAGTGATAGCACACCAGCTTTAAATGATCAAAATAAATTGTTTCCATAAAGTATTTCCAGCAATAGCCAATTATTATTATAAATAGGCACATTCCATACACAGTTTTACATAAGAATAAAGATGGATTTTTATTGCGTTTAACACCATTTTTATAGNAATCAATCGATTCGATATTATATGTGACGGATATACTACTGCTGCACCCCATAAATAATCTGGTACAACATCAATAGGAAAATCGTCTACTGATACTCCACCTATACCTTCACGTTGAATATGTACTGATTTTTCGAACCAACCTTGAATGGAATCATTGTTAACCGTTCGACGCATATACACGATTAATTTATCAACATGTATAAGTACGTCATCATCGACATATAAAAGATATTCACTATTTTTCGAACAATATCGATCATACCACAGTAAAACACTTGTGGTTTTCAATGTTAAATTATAATAACTTTCAAGAATATTGAACTGTAATAAATCATGATATTTAAGATCTTCAGCAATAATATCTTTTTGCAAATCAGAATCTTTTGGATAACCAATGGCATATAGAATAGGTATATTAAAATGTTCAATAATTTCTTTGGCCCATGTAGAACGCGTCAAATTTCGTCTTTGAAAACTACCTGATTTCACAATCACAATAAAATTATATTTTCGATTGTGGCAAATTTGATTTTTATCAATAATTAAGCACCGCTTAGTTAGTTGTAAATCTTGTTTGGTATGAATTTTGCCTTTGCAATCTTTGCATGTACTATTTGTTGTGAACTTCGCATTGATAAAGCAGATAAGAGAAAATACAATCAACGCCTTGATCATCTGAAATTTATAGATTAGGATCGAGGGTCGGATAGAAAATACTTTCTATTTACACTGTATGCATATGTATAATAGTGCATTAATTGACGTGTCTTTCCTGATTTATAGAAATCAATGAAAATAATGATTTAATTCCAAAGGAAAAATCTTTCTGAAGTAGTACCCTTGGTGTATGCTCTGTTCTCTATCTATATTGTGAATGAATTTTTTCAACGTTCAACTACCTGTTCGTTTCTTCGAGGAATGGTAAAAACCAAACGGAATAATACTTGGTTCCATAGGAAAAATGGTTCCGAAAAAAACATTTACCCAGCAGCATCTATGATAAATGTCTTATTTTTCTATCTAAATGAAATGTGTTTGCCGACCTTCGACTACCTATTATATTGTTTACTGAATAATGAAAATGAGCGAGAACAATGTTTATTTCTGCAGGAAATATAAGTCGGTAAATGGAATTGTCTAGCATCATGTCGGAGAAATGTTGTTTTTTTCAAATGTATTCAAACAATGCTTCCCATGGAATAGAAAAACATGGGAAAATGGTGAGTTTCACTAATATTATTCCATGATTTGAGTTTTTATGTAAGTCATCGTAATGAAAATGATCGAAAAGGAAAGTTATTAATGAAAATAGTGAAAATTTTCATTTAAATCAATGAAAATGAAATACATGCATTATTATGTCCGTTTCATCATGAAAAATGACATTTTTTTTATTCCCTGCGTTCAATCGTCTACGTACCACTCCACCGCTCACTTTGTGAAATAAGAAATATCAAAGAGTACCATGTTCGTGTCCATAGGAAAAATTAATTTACTATAGGAGCATGTGAAAAAATGTTTTCCATATCGATATATTAGAACAATGTTTTAAAGTCAACTTGGACCGGAATGCAGTAAACTTCCTGCCCTTTGTAATTTTTCTTTCTATCTTTGCTGAATAAAATTGTGGTTTTAGTCAATGAACTACAGACTCGACGCAGTGTTTAATTATGAAAAAACAGCAAGGCTTGTTTTGATCTTGTCAATTACAATTTTCACCATTAAAAACTTGCGTTTTCTTCTTTTACAATTGGACATTAAGGTAACAACTCATCCGTATTCTCCAGGATTTCTAGTAGAAAAATAATAGTGACTTTGCGGAGAACAATTTTTTATGACTGTTTAACATTTCGAATAATTTCTCGCTATGAATAGAGATTATTTAGATGTAAGATGTTCTTCGTAATAAATATACCAGTTGCAGTTCATATTAGTTTTTAACAAATTGTATTTGAAACATCATTCAGATTCTACTGTCCGATATATACGGAACTGTGTTTGACTATTTTGAACCTTTTCGCATGCACAATTCTTCAAAATTCACAAAACTTTTAAAGCATAATTTGAACTGCATCATATTATGAAAATGACACCCGGTAAAATTCATTGATAGAAAGTACTCTACAAATAGAGTGTTTAAATATATTCAGACAAGTAATTACGCGTTACTTCAGTATTAAAAATTTGAATAGAACGTAGGGTCCTGCGGGAACGACCTTTTTTTTATTCCTGTTTCCCGTTCCCATTTAGTATCCTGCAACCCGGCCGAGTACTCGGACACAACCCGGCACCGGGTCCTGGTACGAAATTGAGGAGTCGGGTCGGGTGCCGGGTAGAAAAAAAATATCCGGTCGGGTACAAAATTTTAGCGTACCCGGCACCCGACCGGCGATCAGTGATACCTAAACAATTTAAAATATTTCACTTTCCAGATTGTTATTGGTTAAAAAAGGAAACTTATCAAAACAATTTAACTATGAATCATTAGTGAATTACGTATAAAGCACGAGAATAAGTTACGTAAGCGACGAACATATTGTTTTCTTTTTCTTCTAATCGGGACTAAACACTGAAATAATTCATTTGTAATTGACGTGGCATATTACTTCGCTTATTAAATTATATGATCAAGTTCGTAAGAATTGAAGAATAAAACATATTTTAAATATTTATTTGTTTTTTATTTTAGATTAAAATTGCTTATTATGTTAAGGCCGGTCGGGTGCCGGGTGTCAAAAAAGTGAGCCGGGTCGGGTCCGGGTACAAAAAGTAGTACTCGTGCAGGACACTATTGATGACAAAGAGATGGGAATAACAAAAATATCGACGATCATTGATGTGTAGAACGCAGAACCAATTGGAAAATCTATGTTTCATTAATTTAATCAACTTCTACGACTTTTCCTGGCGATGCCAGTGACCACTGCTACTGCAGAACGATCTTTCTCGGTGATGAACCGCATGAAGACATGCTTACGGTCGACGATGCCACAAACTCGTTTCAATAGTATTTTTTTGACATATATGCAAAGAAAAAATCGATTCTATTGACTTGAGAAGTCTTTGCGAAACTTTTGCATCGAAGAACCAACGGAGAAAACTATTTTTTGATATTTTCTAACCAATTTTGTTATATGTTAACCATTTTAATTACTATTCAAGTTCAATAAGAAGAAGAATTATAGTGCACTTAATGTTTTGATAAAATTCGACGACAGAAAAAGATATCAGACTTATCTAGCTCCAGAACGCTCCGCCGCCCCTGCTATGGGATCAAATTTAAAAAAAAGCTGCTCTTGTTCCTTATGAAATATCTTATTTTCAATGATGAAAGCGCATACTATTGACATAAACACCAGCTGACTATTTTAGTTATGAAAATATGATATAAGATTCTTTTGACTTGATAAGTGTACTTCTTTATCAATAAGGTTTTTTCCCAGTACAAGTACGTAAATACAATATTTATTTAAGAAGTGTTATGAATCATAAAACAAAAACGATACCTAAAAAAGATTTTTCTTATGTGTCAAACTCACTCATCTTTCTAAATGAATTTCTATCAGAGACCGAAATCGAATCGACTCCGAATGGAACTTCGAAACTGCCGAATCGAATCGAATGAATAAAAAAAAATTGAAAAAAAGTCGAATCGAATCGATTCATTTTTTTTCAGCTTCATTCGACTACTCAAAATCATTTTCTTTGTTCTGCCGTTATGGTCGAGGGCGGTTGACTAGTATAAGAGATGACGAATGAAAAAGGCCGTCCCCTGTTTCTCTTTCTTTGTTTCTGTCAGTCCTGCTTATTTAATGGTCATCCTTGTTCTGTTCATATTGTTATCATGGTAAAGTGCATTTTGATTCGTATAAGAAATGCTCACTTACAACGAACGTTCCATCTTTCTTTCCTTCTTTTTTTCTTTAGTCAATTTAGGCCCCAATCACACTGAGAAGTATATTAACATTATAGTTGAATTAAGCCATGTGATTGGTGCATTAAGAGTTAAGTAATATTTTAGAGGTGATTTTAACTCTTAATGTATCAATTAGATTACTTAATAAGACTTTAACTTTATTCACGTTTCCAGGGTAGGTTCCCGTTTCGTCGAAAAATTAAATTGAAATGCAAAGAGCATAATCAAAGCGATAAGCGTAATGTTTATGATTGACTTAAATTATTTTCTCAAAAAGAAACTAATTTATATCCCTATACTATTAATCTGAAATTTTATAAAAGTCTATGTAAATATCGAGTAAATGGAACAACCCAGGTCATTATTGGTAAGTCGGATCTTGTCGGACGGGTTATAATTCCGATATCACACGGTGACC